>KN731679.1:0-11963 GCA_000816745.1 Ancylostoma duodenale | reverse complement strand
TTTTAAATTTTCCCTACAAACTGCTGCTGCTGGCTGAGACCACTTGATCGCATGATTTGATATCTATGTAGCTTGGAAACTTGTCCACTTCAAGAAGATGAAGAAATTAAAACATTCCCGTGAAGTTTTCCGAATCCCGCTACGGGTGAAGAGTGCACCGGTTGGGATGAAGTGAAGTGATGGGAGTAAACGGAAAGGTACACGCTTACTTGATTATAGGAGCATGGGCATCAACGAAATTTAGGCTCTTTATTAATAATCTTGAATGTCAGTTGCTGTTCTGTACGTAATTTCCACAACAGCGATTTCAAACCAGAACGAGATGGACGAATTTAGAAGGAATCACCCGAAATGGAGGAGGACGCAGGACCAAATTGCAGCTCTGTCAGAAGGAAATCACTATCGAATTCATTTGCAGTGCAACACACCACAACGAAATAGTTGGGCCATTTTTGCTCCTGAACGCTAAATTTCTAATTTCCGGTAGAATGAGCAACAGCTGACTTGTAAACGAGCGTTTACCTATAGTGCTTTCAGTGTTAAATGGCTGCTTTTCGGGATGCATCCATGGTTACAGCTTCAAAATTTCGTTCTAATTTTGTCCTAGCAATGATGAAAGGCAGAAAGAATGACAAATGGTTGGCAGTTTTAAGAGTGCTGCCAATGAATTTCTCGGCTATGGTTCGTGCAGAGAAGGTGAACTTGTACGTTTCTCCCTTTGAAAGCTCTACATCACCACTGCTGCAGCATTTTTAGAGCAGGATTTGTTCGTGCAGATGGCGAAGGCGAAAATCTTCTGAGGAAAAAACGTGCAGAAACGTAAAAGAGGGTGTGATTGCTTCAAATAGGTTCTTGGGCTCATCCATAATGTAGGGTTGAATGTTTCAGCTGTCCAAACGAAATAAAAACTGAATATTGTGAACAAATAGTGGAAAAGCAGATGATTTGATGACTTCCCCCAAATATGCTCGCTGTACAGAGGAAATTCTCTCTACTCAAACGAATTCACTTGAATGCTACTGCTTGATGGTCATCTATTTTGGGTAGGACTTTCTTGAGCGTCTCTTGGAAACAGTGATTTATCTCCCTTCAGAAATCACGGAGGTTACAATATCTCATCCTTCTGACAGCGGTAATGAAAAAGAAGAATCTCTCAACAGCAAGCAATTTTTTTAAGGCGTCTGCGAAAGGGAGGTTGCTACACAACTGCGTATTTTCCCGAACATCGATCGTCACTACAGCGCCTTTCTGGAACCAACATTTTGTCGAAAGGGACCTCAGTAACTCGGACTGCTAGGAAACTGATGGAAATCAACGGACGAACATTATATTGAGAAGAAAAGAGAATAATCAGCCGAAAAATTCAACCTTCAACATTATGAAGATGTACTGCTAGCAACTTCTAGGCTCACCTTCTACGGTGAATTCGGCCTCGCGGACGTCGCGCGCCACGTCGTTCTCGGCATGCGTCGCGTTCTTCAACTCCTGAAAGCTTCTCGTATTAAACTGCTGTCACCGCTCCGAACGACAGCCTCTCTGGCCCGCCCAGTCTTTCGGTAGCCATAATGCTCTGTACGACTAGTTTAGACAGTCATTCACAACTCGTCGCAATGGCCGACGCAAATTCGAAGCTGTCTACATCGCAGGGGAAAGTATCGTCAAACTGAGGGCTAACGCCCGCAAAATAGAAACACTCAGGTGGGACCGTCGAGCGAAAAAAATTGCACGTACATATTACAACATTGTGGACTGGGTCCTCAATTCATTCACGACGTTAATGCGGAACATGTATTACTGGCTGTTTTTTTTTGAGACGCTACTGGATGTAGTAAATAAATGAATAAATAATTGAATAATAATTTAACAAGTAAATAAATAGACAAATAAGTAAATAAGCCAACAATTCTTTCAGAAGTCAACGCCGAAGAAGGATAAGCTGACAGTATCCGAATTCCTCTCTGCTTTTACCACCGGACTACTTGTTGGGCGCAGGACGTTAGGCAGGGACCCCCTTCACTATTTATGTTTGGGTTTCCACGCGATCGAGCGCATTTTTTGTCTTCATTTGAATGATCAGCCATACTTAGAAAACCAAGGATTCTAGGGCGAAAAACAATGCTCCGATATGGTTACTGTGGTGGAAAAAGAGCGTGTGAAAGAACAATGCAGAAGAATGTTGAAAACAGCAAAAGTTTCAAACCACTATCTCAAGGAGAACACAACCGCCTTTCTCGATCTAGTAATTATTGCATTAATTATTACAATTCCGATGATCAACAACATTTTACAAGTGAAATTTTATGACCAGATGAAACAGAAATCGCGATGATCTCCATTTTCTTTGAAAACGAATTGGAGATAGTTAATCTGTGAGTCACTTCATTTTTCTTCTCTTCTCCTTTTGTGATGCTATTCATGACCGTTCCCGTAATGCCCGTAATGGTTGTGATCTACCCGCCCTTCTTGAGTGGACGTGATTTTCCCGGGAAAATGGTAATACTTTGTGCGAGTGGCTCTTCTCAGTCAACAATGATAAATGTGTATAGGTACGGATAAGATGGTAAATCACATTATGTTAAAGAAACTCGTCGATTCTGAACAGAGAAGCCTAGAACCCTTTAACGTTCGCGGATCCCGCCACTGGGCGAGAGGTCGACCAGCGCTGCGAAAAAAAAAATATTTTCCAAACTAGTAACCGGATTTTCTAGGACCAGTAGCTACGGCGCAGTGAGAAAAATTCGCGAAATGATGGGCAAGTTTTAAGGGATGTAGAACATTTAATAATAAGATAGGAGTAAGTTGGACAACATGGTGACTGCTGTCTGAGGTGAAAGGCATCTCAAGCATCTGCTGGACGATTGGGACAGAGAAATGGATGTCGTAATCGTTAACTGAATTGCTCCTCAACAAAAAGGTTCATTCCGAACTCTCGTTTGACGAATACTTTGGTTTAATACTCAGTCCAATAGTTTAAGATCACAAAGTTCACATCTTCTCTTGGAATTCCTATCGACAGCTTGTTCAACGAAAACGTTTACGACTGTTCATTAGTATTAACATTCCTATAACATTAGAAAACCAGGAGAGGAGAACTCAGATTTTATGTCCCGGTTGCAGGGTTGCAAACTAGGTCAAACTTTCTCACCTAACCAGTTAAATTCGTTATTAGCCAACATTAAGCGCTTGACGGATTTATCATTACAAGTTTTCAGAAAATTTGTTGAGAAAACTTAAAAACTTGTTAAGAACTATTAAACGCATGAATTTATACACGCTTGCAATAGTTCTCTACGCCTTTATGTTGATTAATCGATTTGATATGTTAGTGGTCATTGATGTGATTTTGTATTGGTTTACTTAATTACGTGTAACTTCGGTCCATGTCTTCAAATAAACAAACAAACAAATAAATAGATAAACAAAATAATATCTTGTTATTACTATGTGAATACACATAGGAATCTCCAATGTTGCGAACCTGCTGCCATGTAAGCACTAAAGGATCTATCAATGTTGAGAGCGGTGATATCAATGAATTTGCGGATGCGCAGACAGTCAGAGAGTCAAGGCGCGACTGGTGCGACGCGTGCGAGCAAGTCCAAACTACTGAAGTCTCTTACTTACATACGTATGGGGTTATACACTTATCGCCACTATACGTTCAATGCTTGCCTCGTGAAGGAGCCAAATTAGCAATGGATTCTCTTTTTTGTTGAATAAAACTAATTAGTGAACTTGCAAAGTAAGGACTGAAAATTTTTAGGATCAAAAACCAAACCGGGAAGTTTCGAAATTTTCCGCGCAGTTAGCCAGAAAGCCTTGCAATTTCTCTCATGAGTGAACCCAACGCGAAAATCGCGAAGAAGATCAGACCTCGAGCAGCATCTTTTCCTGGTTGCGTCGTCGCATTTGATCGGGATCGATGTCGCGCTTGCTCTTCACCTTCCGCAACTTGTGCGTCAACCAATCGTCGGCGTCCCGAGCTTCCGATACAGCGTCGTAGTCCTCGGCAAAGAGCCGTCGGTCACTGAACCATATGAAGTTAAAGCAGGATTTGCTGCGTCCACCAGCACGTGAACAAGGACATCTACAAAGACAACGGCATTCCGCAAACCAACAAGAAGCATGGCCAAAGCTGGCCGATGATGCTGTGTTTGGCACTCATTTTGGTTGTGTTGCAACCAGTAGAAAACGTCAGGTAATATCGTATCACGGGAAAAAACGAGGCTAAACGCTCGAAAACAGGATAAATTTCGGCATTACTGCAAGACCTTACAAAGGATGAAGGAACAGTAAACACAAGCACTGTGTGCAGTATGAACACTGTAGTAATTTCCTAAAATCCTATGCATGTCGCAACGGAAGCGTAATCTACCAGTCTTGTGGTCTCCAGAGAGGAAAAACAAAATTTGCATTGAAAGTAAAAGTATTCAAAAGTTAAATGTTTTGAATAAAAATAATGAACTAAGTCATGAGGCCCAACAATTCCAGCCTCATTTCTCAGAGTATAGAGACCTGATTCTAGCAGGGCTCTGTACTCTGAGAAATGAGGCTGGAATTGTTTCCTTTTTTTCATTTCTTCAAAAAATCAGACATTCTAGAGGTCCAACCCTACTTCTGTGAAAAATATTCTTGAAATAAATGGAGGAAAACAATGTCATCCTTCCCACGACATCTGCTCCGTATACAGGAAGCGGCGGCCAAGAAATTGATAGAATGGATCGAAAGAAATCAGATTTTATTAACATGAGCAGCAAAAAGTGTTTTTGGAAAATATTATTGAAAGCATTTGCCATGAGAGTTGGTGATTTGCTCCTCTGCGTCCGGAAGTAGTCAACGTTTCCTGTAAGTCAAGGTTTTTTTAATGTTTGAATCCAATCCAGAGACTTTTCGAACATCCCAAAATAACTTTACGGTTCGGAAATCATTCTTGAAAACGGATTGTTGTCCAGAACGAATTGCACTTCGTTTCTGAGAGGTACAGCATTAAAAGGTGGCGATAGCTGAATATTTGCACCTACTGTCCGCCTTTCTCTGGCTTCTTCTCGGATACCGCACACTTTCTCGCGCTCTTTCTCCAAAATTTCTCCAAGTATCCTCCTTGGTGAAACGCAACCTATTACTCACTGAGGAATCGGTAATCACCCTGATCTACATCAAACTGCTCTAGGCAACTAGAGAACAGCAAGACAACTACCTGCCTCACCCCAGAAAAACTTCATGGGAAATTTATAATAATAGCCAGGATCTGCAAAAAGTCGAACGCAAGTATTTCTGGTCATTGGCCACATTCTCTGAAGGCCTACCCATCTATTTTGCCAAATGAGCCGTATATTAGAGGTCTGCACACACTTTCTTATGTGAATATTCGCAACAAACAGGAAAGAAAAACGAAGGAAAAGTGAAGAAACGAGAAACCGAACTGCAGTCAACCAAGGAAAACAATCACAATATGGAATGACAACGAAAATCACCGGAAATAAGGCGAATCACGTCGTTCTGCGTACGTCCTTGAACATCAATAATCATCACAGAACGAAAAATTTGAGAAATTAGTGGGTTCGAGTAAGATAACTTTGGAAAAAAGGGAGAGGCCAAAGGCCGTCGAAAAATGCTATGCTCACCACCGAAAGGTACGGGGTACTTGGAAAAAAGTGTTTATTCCACAGATTTCCTACTAAGGGCTGGAGTAAGTGGTCCCACTTCGTGGAGAGAAAACTTGTTCCTGTCCACCTGGGCAAACTAAAGCACAAAGCAGTCTTACTTGGTCGGGCCCGTGAGCGCGGCGATGCTCCTGCAGTTGCGCGACCGATGGGAGTCGCGGTCGCGCAGGTCGACGCACGACGCCGCAGCCGCAGGCGCAGTCGACGCAAGGATGTCGTCCAGCGGATCTCTGAACCGCTGCACATCAACTGCTTCGGTGGACCATTTAGGACAACTGACACTCACGTGAACGCCTCCACTGGTTGGTACTTCTTCCTGGGCAACTGGACGCTTCTGGTGCCTGCGTGGATTCGAGGCTCGGGGGCGGGCGCTGCTCGTTCCGGTGGCTTTGGGGCCGTCATCTTGTTCATAGGCGTCGATTGTGGTTGTGTGTAGTTCAGATAGAAGTCAGGATCGCAAAGGTCGTCCATGTCACTGCTGGGAAAGACATCTTAGTGCAGAATTCCATGGAGGGGGTGGATGTCCACATGGAATATAGAGAAGAAGGGTCTAACCCCGTGAAGGTAAAAATTGCGCTTACTTGTAGGCGTCGTCGTTAAGCGTCCTGTAGCTGCCGTACTTGGTCTCTCGTTTCCTTCTGCGATAGCCTCCACCGATAGTGGAAGTGGGTGTAGGTGTGGCCCGCTGCGCTTGCTCCACCACCTGAGCAAAATCGGAATTCTTTCATTTCATGTTTTTGAAAAGGTGTATTTCCAAAAATAATGAGGACTATGTATGCTCAAGATCCAAATAGAATCTCTGAAAAATTGGGACCTCTGAAAAAAAAGGGCAATACAACCTTGCAGCAAAGTCAGAAGGAGCTGCAAGGCATTTTCTTTACGAAACATTCAAATTCTCGGATCGGTTCCAAAACTATGTACTAAGTAAAAAAATTGATAACATATATAGAAAGAACAGCCAGTTCATGGGATGTTTAAGTTATGACAGGTTAGTTTTCTAGAGGAAGCTAAAAAAGGAATGCCTTAAAAACTTGAAAAAAATCATGTGGTTGTCTTTTTTTCTGCATGAGACTTCTGTTGTCTACGACTGGTGCCACAACACTTGCTTCAGGTGTTTCCTTTTCGTATTCACTCACCACAGGCCTCTCCTCAGCTTCATCGTTCCTCATATAATAGGGCTGGGCATTAACCGATTGGCTCCTGGCCGGTATCCGTGCCAGCTCATCCAGAAGAGCAGCCTGAACAAGGGAAAATGATGAGAAGAAGCAACAATGGTTATCAAGCGTTGCAAACTTTAGATTTTTGAATTAGTCCGGTGTTTTTCTTTTTCTTAGCTTGAAATTCTATGAAGGGGGGGGGGGGGGGCAGGGTAAATGAGAATGGGGAGTGGTTGGGGTGAATCCACAAATATATAAAGCTCCTTCCATTGAAGCACTGCACTCTTCTTTTAAGCCTCAGGTCTCCATGTTAGCCTGTAGTTTCCGTCACTGGGAAGAACTCAAAAGGAGAAGGGCGTCTTTCCCTCGAATACAAATAGACCCCTCATTTTCTGTCAGAAACGATCTTGGAGCGATGCTTTCAATCAAAATTTACTTATTTACTTATATAAAAGTTCATTTATTTACTTATTCACATTCACGATGCACATAATTAATAACTTGCCAAAACCACCTGAACAAACTGTTAGTAACATGTGTTAGTTTACGGATACAACTAAAAAAACTAGATGTATGTACTATGAAAAACAAAACTGAACACATGAATTTAATTGAATGTTGGTAAAGCCCAAATCTCTGCATCCTCCGCTCGGTGGTAGTCGGAGAATTCGACACAGATTTAACGGGTCGTCTACTGCTCGATAATACGAACAGATGGCTGAGTCAAAAATAAAAAACCCGCTGGAACAAATCCTTCCAGACACATCTGAAGACGACATTCTTAGTTTGCATGGACCCAGTCGCAGCAGCCGGGTTCTCCTACTTTGCCAAAAGATGGGTTAGGATTCATGAACATATAACCAAGCGAAATCAGGCTAACAAACCAAATTTTGCGCCCCGCCTCTCTCATCATTACGCATGTAGCCCATACGAAAACCAACCGCGCTAACCATCGTTGTTTTGGTTGGTTATCGTTTTCATGATTCCTAGCCATGAACTCAAAGCGTTTACCACGCAATACCATAAAAGAGCACTTCATCAAGTTCGCTTTCGTTATCGACCTCCGACATGCGACTCCCTGAAGTGCCAAAGCACGACCGAGACAACTGAAAATGTGTGCTTTCCTCGCAAAATATGGAACACCAGGTTGAATAAGCGTAAGAGTCGGAGTTCAAAAATGGGGTGAAGAAGGATTTTGACTCAATTCGAAGGAGGAGTTAAAAGGGGGAGAAGCGAATCCGATCGGCTATATACATATGGCGTCAAGAAAAATAAAGGGTGTGGCACACAGCCAACCTCAGAGCAGTGCGAAAATGTCAAGGATTTCTATAAAATTGAATAGCGAAGAAAATGCGAACAGCCCTATACGGTTTTTGATTATCTACGCTCTCAGAATGTATGAAAACGAGTAAAAGCATGAAAAAACGCGAAATAAAGCCAAATCCTTCGGCTGACAAAGTTGAGATGGCACAGAACTATGTAGCAGCAAAGCCTGCAGTAAGAGGTAGAGGATGTTTTTCGGTTGGGCGACGTCAAGCATAGTTTAAAGGGTGGCTCGAGATTCGGTGTAAGGCCGCCAACCTTCCCAACGCCGCAAAAAATGCCGCCAGGACCTCGGTGCTCCTGAATTTTTGACGACGAGTTCGCGACTTCCCAATGGCACCTTCGCTGAGAAGGAAGGTATTACAGCAGTATGAGTTTGAATTGATGGTTGTTCCTGTTGAACTTGACATTTCAAGGGCTATGAAATATAGAAAGTTTCCGCCAATAACTTATAAGGAGACAAGTCATATTTCATCAGAGCATAACCGGTTTGTGTACTGCTGACAGCATGTAAGTCGCACGCCAAAGAGCTCTAGTTTTCCGTTAACTGAAAAGGAAACCGGAAGGACTAGAATAAATCACGCAGATGGTTGGAAGGATGCAAGCAAAATTTGTCACCAGCGTCCAGAGCGATGAAACAATTAGCCATGGATAAGTAGTCTGCAGGCACCGCCCGCGTCGTTCTGGGAAGAAGCAGAAAGCCGCGAAAATCACGTCCGCCAACAGATGGCAGCACCGGTCAGGTGTTGTGAAGAACGCTATTTGGCGTCAACACCATGAGAATTAATGCTATCCAGGATCTCTCCCAGAAACATCACAAAGCCCTCAGCGAGCAGACCGTGGACTGTCTCAGGCACCGGGAATTCATTACCTTCAAGTTATACAAAGAAAGGTCCTCCTCGCCTTACTGACCAGTTCCGTGGGGGATTCTACCTTCAGCCTATTTACCCGTGTATGGAACAGGGAATGAAACGAGCAAATAGGCTACATTTCTTCATAGGTTTTTTAGAGTCTTTTTAGAAATATTCAAAATCTTTGCATAGTACTAATAACTTCATTGAAAGCGTTATACGATTTTACGCCATGGTTCAGCATTTTTTGGAGGAAGACACGCTGCATAGGAGATGTCATGATCGACTTGTCGTTTACTGCAGCTTTTACTCAGACAAATCCTCGGAAGGACCGCAGCAGAAGACCGGGAGAAGGTGGCCGAATAGCTTCTGCGATCCTTCCGAACAGCTGTTGCCTTCCTACCGAATCTTTTTATGGCTCTATCTTCTCAAACATATGATCGAGACCTCTTTCTGCTGTGGTCTTTCCGACAGTTTTTCTGAGTGGGGCTCCCTGAACATCATACCCTGTTTTAACATTGACGACTGCGCGGCTCGCTAGTGATTGGCACCTTTTCCCGCGTAATTCATTTCACCTTATCATTCAGCCCTACTGTTATTTTTAAAAATAATGGTGCAGCAATATTTATTAATCAATGCAAGTAAAATAAGGGAAATTGAATATTTCTTTGGAACTTCAGGCAATGGATGTGAAGCAAAGTTTGGAACAGTTTTCGCACATGCAAAAAAGCGTGCGGTCATCTTTTTATTAATGAAATTTCCAGTGAACAGCAGAAAGACAGCCCGTACCAGCCCCGTCTTGTATTGTTCGATTTATAACAGTTAAAGTAAGCTGGCTTACCTGCTTCGCGCTTTCGACCTCGTCGTCCCATTTCGGCTGCACTGGCATTCGAGCTGGCTCCGAATGGGGAATGTACGCCTGAAAAGATATGTATTCACACGGCGCACTCCAGCGCAGAATCTTCCGCAGCTTCGACACCTAGGAAGTGAATCCCACCAGCTGATCTGGTTGCGCAACCTGGCCACCTATTCTCACTTGCACTACACAATGTTTTTACAAATTTATTACTTTATAGAAGTACGACAAATTTCAGGTGATGAATTTCATAATAAATGGTCCATTTTATTCACTTATTCAATCATCATGGGAGGTGAAATAGGGTAAACTGCAGATGAACAAGCGGATGACTTGTCAAAATTGACTAAATGAAACGAAAAAATCGGGGTTAGAACTGAAAATGCAAATCGCTATCCCATCATATGTATATTAATACTAGCTATTTTATGTACGTCAAGTACTATTAAATATACTGTATACTCCGTATTTTAAGCAATAGCAAGTCCGTAATGACCCTGGCATTCATGGCCCGCCCACCCCGGCTGTAAGTACGGGCGGGGTCATCGGGTCCTGATACTCGACAGTAGAACGCTCAACGAGCAGTGGCTAACCTCCTCTGCTAATAAATCTGAACTGTCAATCTCTCTACTCTTAGTGCAGGGCCTAAAAACCCTGTCGTTGTCATACGGCCGTCCATTCCGTGGACTTTCTTGAAAGGGTTCCATACCTAACGTCTTCACACCCAGACACTTTTCATTTAAATACAGAGTTAAGTTTCGCTCGACGTCCTCACCACAGTAATCACAATATTCGTTAAAGGAATACCACAGTTTGAAATGAACACGCAACTCAATGAAACAATTCCTGACTTCGATATCATGCTAGCTCTTCTTTTCGTTTCAAGATATCAGAATTTAAAAAAAAGGTTCAAGCGGATGTTTACAGCATGATCCACTCACATTGCTGACTTCGTTAGGATCGATGTTCTGGATTTCCTCCTCTCTGCGCTCGATCTTCGTCACGGATCCCTTCCTCGGGCGCTCGAACGCCTCGTTCAGCGCCTTGGTGGGCGCGTATGAGAAGCATTTGGAGGCCTTGTCGTACCTAAATGCAGAAAAGGCATAGACTGGGCAAGAAGTGACGTCCAACTACTCAGAAATAGTATCAAGGACCTCAGAATCCCCCCCCCCCCCCCCAAATAATTACGTATATGTTTTAGTACGTTTTATCAGTTTTTTCACAACAAGTCTCAGATCACATCCAGAAGCTGCGAACTGAAAAAGCTGGTAAAGCAGTAGTTGTTTTCTTCGCTTCAACATCGACTCAAACCCGCGGTAATTTTACTTTTACAGGTTCTGCTAAATCACTAGCTTTACCACCATGGTGAAAACGAACGCAGTGGTCAATTTTGTTCAATCCTACGAAAAAGGTGGTTCTGGTGTCACCAGTTTAGTCCATTTGCAAGGAATGGCCGAGTTGTCCAGAACTGAGGTGAAGGAAGATGGAAATGAAAACTAGCTTTATCACGGGGAAGAGAGTCAAAAGAGTGATTGTAAACAAAAACACCCATTCATTTCATACCACAACTCGTCCTAACTGATCGCCAACACACACTTTATATCTTCATATCTTGAGAATGCTGATGTTTACGGCGATGCAACTTTCGTAGGATTGATGGGACAACTCTCAATTGTCTAAAATCATCAAAACCCCGGACACGAAAATTTCCAAGGGTGCAGCCTTTAAAGCAAGATAAAAAATGTACTTATTTATAGACCATGTCTGTAAATAAACGAAAATAATAAAAAGATGTTTATAGAAAGTTCACCATCAGTATTTGAAGAAAGTGACGGCCATAAGAGTTTTATTGGAGCTTAGGGTAGGGGAATGGTGGAAGCAAAAAGATATCTTGGAAACTATACTTTTTTGCAGGGAAAGCTCAGAAATGTAGCTCAGGAACGTGGGAGTGCCCAGTATGAGAGTGAAGGCTTGAGCAGTATTCAGCAAGAACTTGCAATAAACGAAAATGGTCACACAAATGCTTAAAAATAACCCGCTTTTCATGTAATAAAATACTGTTTTTTAGAAAACAGCTGCGACTGCGACGTTATTGCAGAAAAAAGTGGCTCAT
>KN731677.1:3429-14926 GCA_000816745.1 Ancylostoma duodenale | reverse complement strand
AACTACGAAGTTTAGCATATTTTTTAAACCATCCTATATTCAATCCTCCCGTAAAAGCCTATAAGATACTTAATACTACGACTGAAGAAGAATTGAAGCAAATATTAAGATGTTCCGCATCATAAATAACAGATGAAAGCCTGTAATAGGTGAGATCTAGTAGTGAGTTTTTTCCAAAGTGGAATATTGCTCGCGCGGCTAATGCTTCGGTTCCGCCCCGAGTCAACCAAGCCTTCCATCCTTCCAGGGTCAGTAAACTGGTACCAGAGGAGCCTGGGAAAATGAAGCGTAGATTTGCTTGCTACATCGCATTCCCCCTCTCCCCTTCCCAAGCCATGGTATAGGGCAAGTACGCATTCAATGCATCTACGATGCTCAACTGTATTCGAATGCGTGGCGCATCCATCCCAGTAACACGATCGATTAAAGCCTTTAACCTTTAGTTCCAGCAAAATGAAAAAGAGCACATTTTCACGCTCACCTGCAGGGAACTCCAAACGGCCGTGTGTAAGGGGCGGAACCGCGGAGCTGCTCTCTTGGGCTCTGCATGCTACCTCTAGTTGTCTGCTTCTGCCAGCAGAATACAACTCGAGGGCCACACCCCCATATCGCGCCCCTTGCACACGGCCGTTTGGAGTTCCCTGTACTCAAATACTGAGAGATTTCGCAAAACGGAACCCGTACGGAATAGCCTAAAAATTCAAGTATCTGAATAACTAAATAACATAGAAAAATAAACTACTCGACTGTATGATTACTCAGCAGAACCCATAGAAGGCATAACTTGAAAGATTTAAGTTCAAAAAAATGTTTTCAGGAAGTAGGAATAGTCGGTAACCTTGAGAAATAGCTCTGAATACCAATGTATAGCCCCACCAATCACTCCGTTCCGTTGCCTAATTAGCAAATGGTTGGTTCATGTCTTTCCAGAACAGTTACCGTAACCAGATAGAAATCATTAAGCGACTAGAGCAACAGGATGCATCGCATCCTCCACAGTTTTCACAGCTACACACAAACAACGTTGGGGATAACTTACGCAATCTCTCTTCGAACGTTACTAAATGAATTAGCAGTAAGGAAATGTACAGCTACGTAAGAAGCAAAGAAGAAAGCAAAGAAAAAAGAAGAAGGGAAGAAAAGAAAAGACACAACACAAAACGTACGTTGTTTATATCCACGAGCTCCATAGTGCACGTAATGTAGGTCCACGAGAATTTCTTTGTGGTCCTTTGGTGTCACTGACTGGAAGAAAGATGGAATACAGGACAATTAATCGGAAACTCAAAGGGACTCATCACAAACCTTGAGGAAACCAGTTGTAGCATCGAAGTGTGCCGAAAACAACGAATTCTCCAAAGAAAAGCTGCTTCCACTGACTATGTTAAATTTGAATTCGCTGAAAAAATGTGGATAAGAGAATTGAATTGTCTCGTAAAAAGGAAACCTCACCTGATTTTGACACCTGCTTTTGCGGTTATTGTTGGCATCGAAATTTGCTCATTTGTTGATGATTCGACCACTTCGTAAACGCTAACACCGAACGGTCCCGATTCGTCCACGAAACATAACTGGAAAGAAGTGACTACTGAAACCCAGAGGTACCAGAAGACAAGTCTGAAACGCGTACATTACTCAGGAACCCGCAGGAAATGATCTCTTAAAGGCAGCGTCCCACCTCAAGATCGTTTTTGAGATTTCAACGTTATATGAATCTCCAGGAGCTGCTGATCACAACGGTATACGTGATTCCATGCAAGACTGCTGAAAAACCCCATTTACGAATCCCCGTTTTTAAGGAGCCTTTGGGCGGAGCAAGGGGCGGAGCTAAGAAATTTCCCGAATAATTCACTCCAGGAAACGCACCTCCCGAGGAAATTCATATCCCTCGTAAGAGTTCCTCATCAACTCCCTAATAGAACAGAAGCTGCGCTCAATTTGCGGCTAGTAAGGGAGTACGTTGGGCGGGATCCTTGAAATCCCGGATTAGTTCCGGAGCCAAGGCGGAATTGCAGGGTTTCCGGACCGTAAACTCCTTTGCTAGTCATATATGGAAAACAGTTTCTATTCCATTAGGGAGTTGATGAGGAACTCTCACGAAGAAGACGAATTTCCTTAGGAGGTGCGCTTTCTGGAGTGAATTATTCGGGAAGTTTCTCAGCTCCGCCCCTGGCTCCGCCCAAAGACTCCTAAAAAATTGGGGCTCGGAAATGGGGTTTTTAGCGGCCTTGCATAGAATCACGTATACCGTTGTGATCAGCAGCTCCTGGAGATTCTTCTAACATTGAAATCTCAAAAACGATCTTGAGGTGGGACGCTGCCTTTAAACGATTAAGCGCGATTCTAGTTCCATGCAAGAAGAATCATGACAACCAATAGTTAACACTTTAATAAAACCAAAAGCATTAAAATTGGACATTGTTTAAATAGAAATAAGTTATAAGTTGTAATTTCTTCGACATATATGTAAGACGCTCCTTATCATAGGTTCGACCCTAATTCGCAATTCATTACACAAAACTCACCTCAAATACATTACTTTGAATTAGAGATCCGTCGCTGTAGACGAATACAGGCGATATTTGCTGCTTGATCTGCAAAATAATAATACATATGGTGTACATCACTATCTAACACTAAACTAGACCTTCAAAACACTGTATATAAGAGGAAAAAATGCAATAGCACCATTTCACATAGAAATCTTGAACCCATCAAACAGGCTAGTCTCACAGTGTTAATAACCTGCCCACCTCACACCTCATGGCGAAGCCTACTCAAAACTTCAATACCAATGATCGCTTTTTGAGCACAATTAATCCGATCTTTGGTTTTTTGCGCAACATTGACGGTCATCTTGGCAGTGGTTTACCGCCCCACAGGGGCATGGTGGAAACCTGGACCTTCACTGTACATGGCAGCTGGACCCTAGGCGTCCAACTCCCATCTATAGCGGAAGTGTATACTCCAGTAGGGTTTCTCGAGCATAACAGGGGTTCGACTTCTCCAAGCTCCTGAAAGCCTAGCTAGGAGTAAATCATTGTCGAAGTAGGTTCTCCACCCTTTCGGCAAAATGAGTCGCTATGAGGCTTTCTTGATCCAACTAAGACGGCGAATAGTAGTACTGATGGCTGAGCACACCTTGACAGAGCTACTAACTTATGCTTCCTTGTCCAGCACACATACTTCGCGCACCGCGCTTTTCTACCTAAGATGACGTCAGACGGACAGCACCCGCCGTCAGACGATCAAATCTCGGGTTACACAAAACGTCTTTGATTTCGGAACATGGCGATACGGACACGGCTGCCCCGTGGGGACTGGTCATGTTCTGCCCTGACAGCGGTAGGACGGTCCTTACGACCCAGATCTCCGACCCAGATCTCCACGCTCATTTCGGAGCTGCAAGACCAATCAAATTCCATGTAAATTCTCCGCAAGATCGCTTTTCAAAGGCAACAAAGGAGATGCTCGGGAAAAGAACAGCTTCAAAGCATGCTTCGAATGTACCGCATATCGAATAGATTAGCGTTGCAAGACGATTCCTAGAAGTTTAGACGGAAGACTGTTCTGGATGCAGCAGAAGGAATAAGAATTCTGAAAATGTGCCGAATTGATTCAGTCGTGGGATAGAATCAATCACGAAATGCTTTCACACTAGCCATTTTTATTTTATTTTATTTGTTTATTTATTCACTGTATGCACTTAAAATGCGCCACAAAAAATGATTGAAACGGGTTAGTGATTTGAGTGTCATTTCTGTGATTCAACAAATTCTTCCTTTCTACGGACCCAAAACATGAAGCTCACGTAGTGTATTCATGATGCCACAGGCATCTATAAAATCTCTGGATCTCGTTGTGATTTTTCTTGAATGACTCACACAGGCGTACACAACTTACCGCTACTTTTAATGTCTCCACAAGTGCCTTCTACCATATTCTCAAGCCCATCCCCTGCCCACCCCTTCACTTTCCAAAGGTTCTCTGACAATTCACTTTTGGATAAGCATTCCCATCCCTAGCGCATCTGTGCAATCCCTATCCCTATCGTTTTGGAATCAACAGCTGTGGAAACAATAACATCAAAAAGCATAAAATCAATGATTTTCAATGCTTTCTGCTTTATAATTGCAGCGACACATCAGGAGCATCACCATCTCCACCATTTCATTAACAAAACGAAATCGAATGTAAGAAAAAAACATTCTACCTCTCTGTCAGAGTCGACCTTTAACGTTGCGTGAACGGAAGTGACGTAGATACAAGTCGGCTCAACTCTTGATCGTGACAAAGTATTGAATAGTACGACGAAGCTGAAAGATTTTCAGTGAAGATATAAAAGAACAACATCAGCACATCCAACGGCGGAAATGACCCACTCTCCAATCGCATATGGCCTTCTAAGAGGCATTGTATCCTGCTCTTTTCGATACTCGTCCAGAACCATATTGTTTGTCGATCCAACTTCAGCACTAATCAGGTCACTAAGAGTTTCAGACAGCACTTTTTCGGTAGCCTCCAATGCAGCAAGCATTCTAGAAATATTCAATGCATGAGTAAAACAGGTGAGATAAAGTATGGTAACGCAAAGAATCATAGTAGTCATTACTTGTTGCCGTAGTCCACGACCACATGGTCTTTTGCTGTGCCTGTAATTCCATCATGGTGTTGGAACAGCGATAGCGCTCTCCTAGCCAGCACAAGCTTCGCAAAAACCTGCATTAAGACGTATCTTTCACTCAAGAGAGATTACTAAAGTCTTGTTAAGGTGGGCTTCTTTGGGCACGATAAAGGTATGACGCATGAAATGCAGGATCGCACAGTATCCCTACTTTCGCTTTAGCAGGTCCCCTCATTGAGCCAAACAGTATATGTAAAAATGAACAGATGGCAAAGGTCATTTCGTCGTCACCACTTGATTAAACAAATTAATCCCAGGCGAATATAAAAAAAGTTGATTGGTGAAACGAAAAAAAAAAAACTGTATTCACACGTCCTTTTGTTAGTGCGCTTCAATAATATGCATAGTTTGTCTCCGTCGGAAATGAGGCTAACGCAGCAACTTTCTTTTTGCAAATCAAACTACTTCGAATTCGAATTTGGATAGTGTTCGGTCCAAAACATATTAGAATAAACTGAGTCAAGGCAGTAATTCTCAATGGTAAAACCGAATGTATTCATCGAAAGTTCCCCAGCTGTCAGATATATGTGGGTAACTAATAAAATTATCGGAAATGACAGAAAAACATGCTGAAGTACAGTATTGAAAAAAAAATAGCGTGGAGTCAACACAAACCTCATCTGTGGGGCTTTCACCCTTCATCGCCTTCAGTGAGAAAGCAATTTCAGCAGCGCGTAGCTGATGTTGCAGAACTCGATCCATTTGCTTGTAAAACGGTCGCGATGTGAAGTATCCTGAATAGCTAGACTCTAAGTAGAATTAGTGTGAGAAGTACAAATAGCGTGAGGAGCCGAAATCACTGTTTGATTGCGAATGCAAGTGTATTTCACCACCAAAGAGTCTTTTGGATAGGTGGATATGATGCTCACGGCTATGTGCCCGTCCGACTGTTTCTGTTACATTACCTTCCTCTACATTATGATCTTCAACATAGATGTGAACCAAAACTTAGTCGGCTCACGCAGCAGCTGCACCCAAAAGTTGAACATATTTTATTTTGATTGTACAAAGTTGAATGAAATTCTAAACTAATGTACCGCTCCAGTAGTGGTCATCTCTGTCAGCGTAGGTGAAAAAATCGCCAGAAAATACAGGTAGCGATTGTTGTTCTGTTCTGAGAGATCTATCCAATTCAGTGAAGTAATCGGAGAGAGTTCCAAATCTAGCCTGAATTTAAATAGTCGTTCATTGATCAGTTGTCATAAAAAATAATATTTAAGATGTGCATCAAAAACAAGAGAAATCAGCAGCAAATTCAGCACTGACATGAATGTTCCACTCCTTGTTTTTGTTCATCTCTTCGAAAAGCCGCATGTAGTTCTGATATTGCTCAGTCCATTCAGAATCAGTGTCATACCTGTGTGCGGAAAAATGTCTTGGGAATCCACAAAAATTGAAAAAGCGCTGCTATCATGCCCTAGGAAATGATAAATACCGTAATTGAAAGTAAATAAACAGCCAACGCGCATTTTCTAACTCCGGAAAGGATGAGAACAAAAGAAAAACAAACGGCCGGAATCAAAAAAAAAAACAGCCAGAAGCAAGGTCTACCTAAAATCATCTCCGAGTGGAACCAAAAGAACGTTTGTCTTGTAGAGTTGGCTTTTCTTCCTATATTGATCATAAAGTAAGAAAGCCCTGAAAGAATTGAAAAATCTGCCGTTCGAATTGGGAAGATGCATAAATTATAAAGATAAAAGGTGTTCATCTCAACTTACCGTTCCTTCGCGTTATTCTCGGTGATTCTCTCCGGCGGGATTCCCCATGGACAGCCAATTCCAAGACTAGGAAGACGCCTTCAACAGTTCATACACTAATTGTCTTCTGAGCATATTTGAAATAAATCAAATAAAAAATTTCCCGCTATATTTCCGAGAAAAAAGACCTCTACCACAAATGTCATGAATAGCGCAGGGTTAGTGAAACCTTTTACGATCTCTGTTCCTATGATTTGTGTTTCTTTCTCTTTGGGGACTGCCGTTCTTTTGCTGAGGAAAGGATTCGACTTCCCTTGAATTCTTGCATATTGAACCTATTATTTGTGGCCTATATGAGCACAGGTCAAGGATTTTATTATATTATATTTTATTGTTAGAAAATCGCTAATGCGTCCGCCTAGTTGCTGTCGTCAGAGCCTGGGAAGTCAAAGACAGGTAAATTTACTTTTCTGACACCACATCACATGTACAAGAGCTAATCCAACAAGTAGTATAGAACCGGAAAAGTACCTGACGAGAAGATAACGGAAATGCAAAAACACGCGGGTTTTGCCCAACGTTGTGGCTGAGGTCCGTAAATCACCCAAACATCCCACAAGGCGGCTAACTACTATTACTGAATGATCCAATATTCCATCATCACTACGTCTTTCGAGATGGGCGTTATGGTTATTTCCCCCTTTCTTGGTCTTCTAATTCCGTTCTGTCCCTACCCGGCTTGCTGGATTAGATCCACAGACCGTGTTTTTCCTGTCAGAGAAAGAAGAGATGTTGACCAGGAAGAAGTTCGTCCATTTCGGCAATGCCATTACCTCACCCCTTCTAGCATCTACTTGCTACAGACAAACACCGTCTGAATTTGAGCGGTTACATTATTTATTTTTGAAGTTCACCATTTTCTAAAACTTGTCTTAAAAATGACAAAAAAAAAGAGAAATTGGGAAAAAGCGAAATATATAGGCCATTCCCGCGCTGATATTTCTCCAAATCACCTTGCTTTCGAAATGTTTTGAAGCAATCTAATTTTATAGAGCAAAGTTTCTTAGAGAGAACATACCTAAAATCAAACTGGCAACATATCTTTGGATCTGGACCACAACTATGAGGTGCATCATATGAATAGAACGGGAAAACGTGTGTGCGCATTTCTGGCCGTCCATGTGAACCTGTAGGAAGTTTGTAAAAACAAGTAAGAAATGCTAACACATCCCACATGATGAACTATAATGAAATACTGGTTATCCTTACCCCAAAGTTGCCTCCACATGAATTCCAGCTGCTTATTCTTTGAGAGATACTTCTTCACAGAGTAGTGAATTCTGAACACGGAATTAGAATGAGCTGCATGAGAGTTTCAAATAAAAATGAAACAGGAAACGGCAATACTGAGAAGAAAAGCAAATATTCTAAGTTCTGAGAGAGATATATAGTCAAAACTCGTGTAATGAACACATTAAGTTCACTAATAAAGTTAAGAAAAGCACTGACCTTTGAATTGCAGCGTTTGTGATGTTCGCCGCTGTGAGAAGATATGGTATAGATGGCGACAAACCGAAAGGATCTATGGACCAGTGAGATGTTGGGCGAAAACCTCAAATAACAACAGAAATATGAACATCAATATAAGGTAAATGAAAAAATAATATTCCTCAAGCAGCAGTGCGAAAAAATGACTTCAAAAAGCAAAAACAAAACTTCGCACATGCGATATTACCTCCTAAGTGATTTTTGATCCACTCGTGGCCTTCCAAGAGCTCAGTAATTATAGAGAAATAATGGGCATTCGCCTCATCCGTCATAACCCAACCGCCTGTGACGATTTCTAGTTGTCCGCTTGCTAGTAATCTGAATAATGATGCAGAAACCTTCCCCGTGCACAATGTATTCCACTCTGCAAGAGATAGAACCTGTTATCACTCACTGCTTCACTTTAGCTCTAACATCATCCGTCTGATCCTTCCACCACAGCTCGAAAAACGAAATCTCAGCGTAAATAAACCGCATCTCCCTCTAAAACAAGTCATAGACAACAGAAGTGAAAAAATAACGAACAAATACGTCAAAACGAATGGAAAAAACCTACCTGGTTATCGTTCAAGTTCTTCACCATTAGGTCTAAGATGTTCCGAGTCTGTGATTGGTAGTACTCTTCAAATGTTTTAATCCACCCTACAAAGCAGCACTTAAAAACGTTAAAAGGGAATATGCTAAGCCAGTTTTGGTGCATACATCTGAAAATCTGTAGATAACATGTAAAGGACCAACCAGGATCGCAGTGAGAGTGAGGAATAACGATGACTTCAAGTTTCTTTTCTTGAGCTACTTTCTCCTTGTCATAGACAACATCCCATCCCTGCTTCCATACGCCTCCATCAGGATTATCGAATGTCAGCAAATTATACACATCCAACATCTGGAAGAAAAAAAATCAACACCAATAATCAGGCAACCGGATGACCATCCAGAAGTGGTCGATGGGTGGAGAGATCACCGAATCGCTTAGTAGCACTACCTGCACATCGGTATGAACGTTGGTGTATTCCTTCCTCATTTCACAAACGGGTGGTGAAGACTTTAAAGTGGTCTTTTTCAGGAACTCATGAACTACTGCAACCTTGTTACCTGAAAACAACAAACAACCAATAGCGTAGATCTGCTAACAAGGAAAGCGTGACAAGCAGAACCTCTGAATCAACGCAGATTAGCTACTTAAATTCTAATTTCACCATAAATGTCCAGACTTTCATTGACTGTTCAGTTCACGTTTCGTGCATGAACCTTATGCGAGAACTAGACATAAAAGTAGTTTTTTTCTGCACTTAGCAGGCCTTTTTTCTGCATGGTTCAGTTTGAAACATCATTAAGCCTTATTGCTCTCAGCGGTTTCTTCAGATGGTAACGTCCTAAGTGAACACGATTATAAAAATGTATACTGGAAATTTTGTAGAAATTTTCGAGCACAGAATGGAGCCAGAGCATAAGCAAATGTGAGAACACTGGAAAAGGGAGCAGTCGTCAATGGGTAGTAATTACATTTCTTAAAGAATTACAAGTAGTCCGATTTCAATCACTTTAGGACCACCCAGAGAAAGAATTGCAACTTTTAGGTCTGAATGAAGGGTTGCATCCTGAGACCGGAGAACCTTGTTCATTGTGAAAGTTCCAACAGGGTTAATAAGAACAAGCAAATAGATAGCCAATATGATCAAAATGGGTTTTCTTATTGAAACGACTCAAAAGCAGATTAAAAAAACAAATAAAATAGAGTTATTCACTAGCCGTAATTTGAAGCAAGTTTGACAAACCTCTATTTGGTTCTGGTACAACAGCTTTTTCTTCTTCTTCAACAGCCTTGTGATTCGCATCACCCGCAATCTGTTCCACTTTCTTCTCTAACGCTTTCTCTGCTTCGGCTTTCTCATCGTATACTTCATTTTCTTTCTCTAGAAACCAAAAAGTTCGCACCAGGCCTCTCTACTTTCTTCAGGAGAGAAAAGTGCTCTCTGAGCTGTGTAAAATGCCTCATGAGCTTGACGAGGGGATGAAGGGTGAAATACATGAGAGAAGAGTAAGCACACGCACGTAGAATGAACAAGGAAAGCTTGGCAAAACGCCAATTTGGCATAAACTGTAGTAAACAGTGCATTGTGACTTGCTATGCATGCTAGCCAACTCGAATTTAGGGAGATAAAAAGGACAATAATAGTGAACGTTCTAAGTATGTCCAGAAGAACTTATGAAGAGCGATAAGTAGTCCTTCCAATAACAAGCTCATACAAGTATCACCAACCTACTTGTTTGGCCCAATCTTGATTCCGCCTACGTTCAACATCAGCCACTTGTTTCTTGAGCTCCGATATTTCATCGCGATTATTTTTCAAGACGTTCTGCAAGTGATCGATGTTCATCTTCATGTTAGCAATAGATTTCTGAAAGTTCAAAAATGAAGATGGTACAAGATTTCTAAAACGCTGAAGATGTTTGAAAACTTAAAAGAAAAGGAATGAATAAAATGCTTACCTCACGATGTAAGGATTCACTGGGAACAGAGCGAGTATCGATGCTGTGGTATAAATAAAGACACATAATAACGAATGCACATATAACAACGGCCGAGAACGCATTTCTATTGGATCGCGACATCGTCACATTGAGTTATTACCCCAATCCAGCCTGCAAAACGTTGTTAAATGATTTCACAAAAGAAAAATTAACTTGAAAACACGAAAACACGCAGTATAGTGTATAGCATCTACGCATCAAAGTACATCAAGTTGCAGATGTGTTATGTGCTCTTTACCAGAGTACTTTGCAACTATCATTAAACTGATTTAAACAGCAATTTTAGCGGAGATAGTATAAGATTCTAAACAGGTTTCTTAGCTATGATCTGGTGTCGAAGTGAAATGAGTGCTAAACCAATTCTATCGCTGACAAAGGTATGCTAGAAACGCAGCCCGAACAGTGCAATACGTCAAGTAGAAACCCTAGCAGCACCTGCTCCCAGTTGCTGCCATCTTCCCCTCAAATGCTGTCATCCTTCAGCAATTGCTATTAGAAGGGCCAAAGCTTGAGCAGCAATTGAGGGGAGGATGACAACAACTGGAAGATGCTGCTAGGACCTCCACTCGACGTATTACGCTGTTCCTATCGCACATTCAACACGGAAAGGGGATTTGATTAGTGATTCTTGATCCTTTCCAATCACGATACTGAATTCCTTTTGAGAAACAAGTTATGTTTTCTTACGTGAAATCCTACTCATTATTTAGTTCGTTACTGCACATGAGATAGCAACCAGTCTCTTCTTTGGCAGGAAATCAACTCAAATGAGGAAAATAAAAAAGATGCCCGCGATTTGATGTGCAGCAACAAATGTAGAAGATTTGAACAGGAAAGCGAAAAATACACTGCAAGAAGAGGAAAAACTAAAGCAGACGCAAAGACCTGTAGGTGTCTAAGTTTTCATGCTCTACAAATGCAACTGTACTATTTAGTTCTTGAAAATGCCACTCTTAGAATCATTTGACTACAATGAAATTTGAAAAAAAAATCAAAGCAGACTCGAAATTACAGAATAGTATGAGAAATGTGG
>KN731674.1:0-11971 GCA_000816745.1 Ancylostoma duodenale | reverse complement strand
CCACCAACTGAATGCCTTGCAAGACTGAGTGTGTGCCAGTCTTTGCTGCTGTGTCCACACATAAGAAATGAGAGATGGGTGCTATAGGCTAACAAAACACGAGAGAAAAGTTGACTCCTGCATGGCGATCCACCTCCAAAACAGCGGAAAGGGAACTGCACGAAGGAAGGTTCTTCGGTGTTGTTTGTGGAATTCCGAGGGAATGCTGTATCGAGAACTGCTGACACCTGTGCCACTGTGACTGCCTTAGTCTACTCTTTTATCTACAGAATATGGCAGACGCAGCTTTCCTGAAGCGTAGGAAAATTGACCATTATGCTCTACATCATGACAGCACTCAATCTCACATGGCAAATCTTACCTGCCAGAAAATTGCCAAACTAGGTTGGGAAGTTCTACTTCACCCTGGTTATTCTCCCGACTCGACCCCGTCCGATCACCGTTTGTCTGGAGCACTGAAGCTGCATTCACGAAAAGAAAAATTCAATGATCAGACTAGACTGAAAAGTGACATTTCAAGCTTCTTTGACTCGCAGCTGTCAGAATTCTTGACTTCTAGATCTGATGCTGTAGTGAAGCGTTGGCAATACCTAGTGAATCATGATGGTAATTATCTTATTGGTTGATACCTATTACAATAAGGTTAAATTTCTTTGGAAAAAGTATGAAATTTGGTGCAAGACTTTCGGACCAACCTAACATTACGGTGAATTTCGATTGGAGGTGTTGGCGAACGACAGTCGCTGGCAACCGTGACAGCGCATAGAGATCTTGGCGACCGACACAACGGAGACACAGGCGCTATACCCCACGTGAAGTATAGTAGCAACCGAGGATATGTTATTAGGAACCGGGGCGATTTTTTGGGGGTGGTTAATCTGTTGTGAAGTATTTATCCTCACAAAAATACTCAATGTGACCCGTCAGATTCAGAACTGTGCTATATGCAAACTGGAATACTTACATTTCACACGAGGTTCGACGAGTGCGCTTCAAATATGACATACTCGTGCAAGATATTAAGAGACATGATTTTTTTTCCAGAGCCTTTTGGCTCATTCTCACAGAAACACAAAAACGTTGATTGGTAGATCACACTGCTTCATGCTTACTGTAAGATGCTATTAAACATGAATGTTTTATAGCTGCTGCCTCGAATGTGTGCTTTGCTCACTTTCGAGTACAGAAATTGGATTAAGTTGAATTAGACACCATGTCCGACTTTCGATAAACCTCGGCATGAATTGATGACTGTCTTGTCAGTAGTCAAGCAGAACACAAGGTTAGTAACAGCTTTATTGGCTAACGTTTCAGCGGAATCGCCTTCTTCAGAGCCTGCAGTGGGTGCGTCAAAATGTAATCTACTCGGTCAAACGTCTTTCCAATCCCACAAACGAAACTCTAAGCCCAGTTTTTGATCACACAGAGAGCCCCTACGCCAGAAACACATCTCACCGTAGTATTGATCCGGAATGCACTGCCGCTAGCTGCCACAGACGAGCGATTGGATGCGTTAGGTCAGAAGAGCATCCTTATATAAGGCACAAATTCCCACGTAACCGATAGGCACTCCTCTTTGCGGTTCATTTTTGGATTTTTGGCGTGGATCCAGAAGGCCTCCAAGGATTTGCGCGCGGAAATTTGCTGTTCGTGCGCCAAGATCGAGACCTTGAGACAAGTTGAATTAAATTACTCCACTGACGCGGTGGGATAACGCTAGGAGGTGGATTCACCTCTACGACGACGGTACGGCGTCCAAAAATGGGAATGCCGGGCCCACCGATGAGATAACGGTGCGTCCTCTTCCAGATGTGAGGAGACAGTAAGAAATGGGTCCATTGCTGGGAGAGCAATTGTCAGTAGTGTGGAACAATCTTCATGATTACTTAATGCTATCGTGATTCAATGTTATCGTGGCCGCTGCAGCACCAATTAATAGATGTTTTGTGCCATATGTGCTCTTACCATTTGCGCCTGGAAGACAGAAACTTCCTCTTTTTATACCTTTGCTGGCCCATTATTATTTGGCCTATTATGATGAATACATATGATTTCGGCAAGGTGAAGCTTGTTAAAATATGGGTACCAGCATGATTGTCCGGCTAACGCCGGACTCTCAGGCTTCTTTTGGGCTCGCTTCGCTCCCCTCTCATTCGCGTACACGTCCCTCTTCACTGAGCATCGGCCCGCCACTCTCGCAGGTCCTGCGACATTTTATCTTCTAGCGCTAGTGCAGCACTCTCGCATATGTGGACCCGTCCAACGACAATTTAAGCGTTGTTGAGCACCGGCGCACTATTTCCGTATTGATGAACCTGTTCGTGACATCTTCTGCGCAGCTGAGCGCCGTTTCAGACGGCTACGACGACGTCGTGAGCTTCGATCATGCAGAATGAGGATGATCCGAGGTCGGAGTGTTTTGAGCTGACGTTGGCGGCGCCGGTGTCAAAGAGTTATGTACTATCGTGCACGAAGGTGGGATGCGACATTCGTTGTATTTCTGCAATAGAAGGGATGCGTCGCTCGAACCGTAGCTACATCGCGCCCTCAACGACGACGCTCGCGAAGTCGTTATCGGCATCTAAAACTCTACACCCAGCCTCTCTCATCCTTGTCAGTGCACCTATCATCCGCGCCATTCCCCTTCGCCTGGATCCTCCTCTTCCTTCTCATTGCATCCTAACCGTCCTTTCCCTTTTCGATCTCATGATCATACGCTTATCTCATTCATTCCAACTGTGATGTAAGCAACTTTCGGTCATTAAAAGAATTTAGCATGTCAGAAAATAACACCTGTGAATCAAGGTAAAAATCAAAATTTACCCCATTTTCGTACATGACTCGACGATGGTGCGGTCGGTTTTTTACGACAATGACAGGTTTTCGTGAACACATGCACACACATACACGAACTGCCAATTAAGAAGAAGTAAGGGTAATTTGATGCAAGCGAAAAGAGCGTTAGGAGAAATCTGGAAGTCCGGCGTCAGCTGGATCTTCTTGTTATAGAATTGCGCAGAGAGAAATAACAGCTGCAACATTTAACAAATGCTCTGTAGTGTTGCAATCGACACTCACCCACACATGATGTGCACAGAAATCGTAGCCCTCGGCACAGAAACACGGAAGAACAAAGCCAACGCTTGTTCTCATGAAGGGAATACATTTTACCTGCAATATATTACAGTTTTGTAGTCGGAAACTTGCAGTTGCTCTAAAATACATTGGTGTCCCATATGGCGAGGTTTGTTCGGCAACCTGGAAAAGGGGTTTGCCAAAAGCCTAGGCAAGCGAACACCGCCAAATGTCTTGTCAAACAATGCTAAACAATGCTAATATGCTCCGCCAAATGGGTCGCCAACCTTGGCAAACAGGTCGTCATGCAAACTTTGCGTTTTTACATTGTACGTGAGATTTCATCACGTACTTCTATTTTTTCTCATTGTCAGGAGAGGTTTTCAAAACGGCCACAATATTCAAGCTCCACATTTACCAAAACATCCAGAAAGTACTTCAGGTAAAGTACCTTCCTAAGCAATGGAACCGATGAGATCCGCCGATTCCGTGCCTGGAGGCACCTGGACATCGCCGTGTTTACACCGTAGTAACTGTACGCAAGAGTCCAAAAGTGGGAAAGAGTCCGCGGCCATGATAAGGGCGCTCAGACGTTTAAATGTGGGGGAAAACGCCTGCACCTCGGTTTCCGGCTGTGATAATGCTGCGCTGGGGCATGAAAGTGGGGGAAGGAGGCGGATCCACGGTCGTGATGAAAGTGCGCTGCCGCTTCGAAGGAGGGCAGACGAGTTCAATGCTGTGATAGCGGTACGCAGGCTCCCAAATGTTGGGAACACTACGGGACAGGTCCATTTCTGCATTAGGGCAGCGCCAGCACCCAATTCTGCTTCTGCTCCAAAAGGGTGGCCAAAAATTACCCTGCACTTGATATTTTGACGTTATTTCTAGGCCATTTATTGCAAAGAGCTCAAACTTCCACAAAATTTTGTTAATGGCTCAAAGTATCTTAAGAACTCATCAGACTTGAGACCGGCAGGAACGCTGACTCTAAATGTGTTCATAAATGCTGCACACGCCTCTCGCAGGTATCCTTCACTCGTTTCGGTTCCAGGCCTTTTTGAGGGCTTTATTCCAGCATTACAAATTTTTATGACGGGTGGAGCAGGCTTCCCTCTTCGAAATCTACCACATGAAAGAATCCACTGGATTCACACCTGCGTTGTACAGAGACCATTCTTCATGATTTACGAGATAAGGCAAACGCTCCTCACTCCAGTCCCGAATAATTTTTCTCTCGTGCGCAGGAACGGAGCGCTGTAGTAGATTATTTCTATGAAGTGCAGCTTCCCAACACTTGAAAATGTCCCATAAAATTTCCTTTTCATACACATATGTCCAAATTTTAGCATCAGTGTTCACGAAAACTAGGGGTGCGTTGCCACTGGACGTTACAATGAACTAGAGCGTCAAGGATTGGGGTTGACCTGTTTTATCAACAATTCTGCTTTAAAGTATTAGGTTGGTGCGAAATTAATTGCCGTTTTGGGGTATGCATAAATAAACTCTTCTCTTTTATGGAAATTGAACAACTTCAAGACAACTTGTCTGACTTTCTGAAAGGGTTTTTCCTCCTATTTCAGGTGCCTCGTAAATATTCTGGCTGGCTCTTTTTAGTACCTTTTTGTAGAGTCGCGAACAAATGATGAGCCGACGCTATTTTTGGGTGATCATGGTTAAAAACTTCAAACTCGATCACTTTGAATCGGAGGTGTCCGGTAATCTTCCACTTGTTTTATCTTGGAGTCGACTCCAAATAAACATTGAGCCAGGGGATCGCGAAGTATTCTTCCTACTATTTCAAACTCAAATGCAACTATGGTCGTGGTCGCGGGATGTCGCCAGACGATCAGGCGCTCAGGACAACCGTGGAAGCTAAACCGGATCTTAGCATTCGGAAGATGAGAGCAGGGATGGACGCTCACTATAGCATAGTTTTAAAACATCTGACTTCAATCAACAAGGTAAGAAAGGTACGGACGTCAACACCACACGATCTGACAGGTGACCAACGTCTTACCTGGTGTGACGTCTTTTCTAACCTAATTTTTCATCCTAACACGACCAATTTTTAGCATATAAACACTATGGATAAAGATCGGCTTCTGTACAATAACCAGAAATGGGAACATTTTTGGGTAGAGACGATTTCTCACTTCTAACTTTCCCTAAACCAGGTCTTCTCTCTAGGAAGGTTGTGTCAGGGGTTTGGTGATGCTGTAAGGGTGTGATCCGCTACAGCCTTCTCCAACCTAGTCAGGTGTTGACATCAAAGTCTTAGTATTGTGATTTCATGTTAATGCTGGAAAATTTTCTTAAGATTTGGTTGGCAGTGGTGAACAGAATCAAGTTTTCCCTTGCTCCAGGGTAGCGTTAAGCCCCTCACTTAAAAACTCACCTAGCAAAAACTGGCGCAGTAAGGCATTAAGGTTCTCATTGATTCTTATCATTCCCCAAACCTTTCCCTTTCTGAATATCATTTTTTCCGAGTACCAGATGCAAACCTGCTAGATCAGCAGACTGCTGATCTAGGGCATGCCGGAATAGCCTTCCAAAAGTTTTTAGATTTTTGCGATCTCAGTTTTTATCATGGAGGAATACCGTTATCAGTATATTGTTGAAGAAGATTTAGCGAATCAAATGGGCATTAAATTGTTGAAGAATGTTGTGTTTGAGCCAAGTTACAACACTTTGAACCGGTGGGTTCGTTTCGGCAATTAATTTCGCACCAACCTAATAGTAATAGATTTGTCTATCGCCGTTTCCGTAGGTGAGCTCTGTAATTATTGGTAGTCACAAGGGCCAACTAAACAGCATTTTTCTGCCGAGATGGGAGAAGGCTACCGCTGATGGATCCGAGAAATTTTTGAGAGATAGTTGGCACATCGTTGTTGCATCAAGAAAGCATCGTTCGCCCGTGAAAGTTTTTCCGACCTTGTCTGCACGCAGTGTTAAGCAAGCGAGCGAAGCGAGCATCAGTATTATGTTGTCGCGATGCCCTCTTTAGAAGTAACAAAACCACAACTTTTCTTCGCGACTCCGCCCCAGACCCAGTACTAAGCCCCTTTGCTTTTTGGCCCTTTTACGAAGTCCAGTTTACTCTCGCAAACACCTGTGCTCTGGCCTGTCCCCTACTGCCACTTAGCGAAATCTCGTTCGACACTCATCCCGGGCTTCGCTCCATTGATGGAACTACAGCGGTTACACTTGCAGACAAAGTCACTCCATTGCTCCTCTCTTAGCTAAAAGACTATAGAAATAGTTGCGACAGCAGTGTCGCTGTGAACTGTGCCATACGGTAGCACAAGGGCATAGCTTAAAGGCAGTGTCTCACCTCATGAAAGGTAACGAGATTTCAACGGAATCTGGTCCTACTCGACGCGCTGATTCCAGTGATGTGCTTGAAATCTGAAAACGCGGTCAACAAACCCTATTTTGAAGCCAAATTCGATATTGGAGCGGACGAGTTTCCCTGTTAGGAAGCTAGCAAAAGCGAAGCTGGGAAGTTGAGGTTGCCCATTAAAATGAACTTCTCAGCAGTAGCTATTATCGAATGAACAAACATTGTCGTGTTGAAAACATGCCGCACCCTCCGCAAGGTTCAGCTACGAAATGAATCCTCTCGTCCACTCGCCGAGAATTTCGAAATTCTCGGCCAAAGAAACCCGTAACTTATGGGGTTTTCGACGTTTTCGTGAAACTTAAAGTACATCTTTGTGCTCAGCAGCTCACATACGTTCGCCTGACGTGGGGAGCCCATGAGGTGAGACACTGCCTTTAAGGTTATGTCAGTCTTCACAGCGACGCAATCTTCGCTGATCTTGTGCACGCACCACCATAACTTTGAGCACCGTGATCTAGTGAGACTCAACTGATTGCGTTTGGTTCTGATGCAATACATTGATGCCATTTGAGGAGGAGAACCATAGATATAATAAAGATGGAGAAGAAAAATTGTTCAACTGTGGCCTAGTAGAAATACTCTGCAACTGGAATTCCGCCCTTTCCGAATATTCGTCAGGCAGTTTTTCTTCCTCATTCGCAGACAATTCCGCTACAGATTCTGAAAAACGTACTTTTTCGGACATTAGTTTGGTCGGTTCACTTTTTAAAGAGAAGACGCATTCTCCTTTGTAAGTGATGGCGAGACAATACCCTTTCCATTCACTGGAGCCTTCCTAAAAATTCGATTCATACCTTGATGTGACCAATACTTGTATATGTAAGGGACAATTTATGTTAGATGTATGCTTCAGTCATGCTTCCGGCGCACACATCCAGTTGCAAAAAAAAACTTCTATGAACTCAACGCGGTAAGCAAAACGATGAAACTAATTTTTACCTTCCTAAGATATTTTTGACACAACCAGCCAATCTCAGTTCTATTAGAATAAGAATGAGGACAAATAGCAAGTATAACCAAAATGAAGAGCTGCATCCCAGACCAGCTCGGGTAAGGGAGAGAAGTGAATGAGGGTAACCAAATAGGTCCCTATCGCTCACAAAAACAATTATTATCACTTACAGTAGTGGTTAGAAAGATATGATTAGGAGCACTCTTGAAGGCAGGACCTTTCACTGTAACTCGACTGATGATTGAGCTATTCAAACGAAATTTGGGGATATGATGAATGCCAAGGTACTTCATGTTTCCGCTGCATAAGATTGATGTAAATTCCTTCAAACAGAATTATCATGTTCCAAGTCCGAAATCACCGCTTTCATCATTATCATCGCTTTGTATCAAATCATTTCGACTCGAAAAGGCTCTGCAGTTTTTCTCTTTACTTAAAAAGTGGTATTGCCAAAAAGTCCGGTAAAAGTGGAACAAAATTTCTATGATATTCATATAAATATGTTTCTCCAAGATGCCTTTTATATTGCCTATTTTAATAAAGAATAGTTGTTAGTAACGAGTAACAACTATTCTAGTAATCAATTTGGAGCTGTAATGCTGTCAATATTCTCGAGAAATGATAAAACAGATTTAGTCCTCGCATTTGAGCAGTAAAGGGAAATGCCTCACTAACAAGTAGTGGAAAAACTAGGCAATTAAAAGCGTTTTCTGCCCGATAAATGTGGGCTAAATCAAATTGATAATTTCTTTATTTATTCCTTTTTTCTGAATAAATAGCTCCCAACTTCTGGAAACAATTTTCTTTGTTAGAATAAAAGGTACGGGAAGATAAAAAGAATAAACAGAACTGTTTACAGTCAACTAGTGGTCGAGGTCACTTGTTGAGTTTTGCTTAACGGATTCTGAGGCATTTTTCAATTTCTGAGTTCAGGTTTATCATGGTGGAAGCAATCTAATTGAGCCCTCTCTTTGTCTGCTTCTGCTTGATGTCGCCAACGGGTTCATCTCCAATCATGGCACTCAAAAGCTTTCGGACTGGCTATGAGACCTACGCCAGGGGTAAGGCACTCGGCGGTGAAGCCTTACAACAGGAAGAGGTGGAAATTCGCTTTTATGCTTAGTTTCGTATAACGTTCATACACGAAGCGAAACTGGGAATCTGTAGAAATAAGGATACCAAATATGATTGTAGAAATTATCACCATGGTTAAGTTTTACACCATGATAATTGCTTTGCATATGTAAGATACATGTTTAATGGAAAGTTGAGCACCGGTCTTCGTTGTACAGTCTTTCCCAAAATTTCTCGCCTTACGCCGAATCGCCCATCAGCTCATCCACATCACACCACGTGTGATAATGTATAGGTGATGCGGCGTGGCTCAGCAGAGGAGAGGGGCAGCGTGAGGCAAGGATTTTTGAGAACGGCTGGGATAGAGTTGATAGAAGCAGTGATAAAGCGAGAGTTTTCGTCTTCATTCATTGCTGCAATGCCTTAGAAAAGCAGCACTCTCGGAAAATATCGAATTCGAGATTCTGATCTGATGAGAGGTATTTGAGAGCGCTGAGCACTGCTGAAACATTTTTAAAAAACCAAGGATTTTCCGTATTTTACAAAACCAAGGATTTTCCGTATTTTACAGGGCTCCTTCTCACTACTTCGACAGAATGAAGATCAGGTGTGCGAGCTCTTGAGTGTCAACTGGTAAGAAAGAAATCGATGATGCGGTTTTCTAGCCACCTTTTTTTCGCACAATTTCTTATTCAGATTCTTTTGCGCCCTTCCCGTAAAAGAGGGAATGAATACATACAGTAGCGAGCAAAAAGGTTGCAACTTTTGGTTTTTTGTCTATAACTTCTTTCAAAGCATAGCTAAAAGGCTCAAATTTTTATGAGAGTCGTAGATACTCATACGAGATAGAAAAAACTTAAGAGCTCCTCACTCGCCGTTTCTATGTTTTTTAAAGAAATTTTTTTTGCAGAGGTCGAAATCTGCGATTTGACACCATACGCAAAGTCTTTCAAAATGACGTCTATTGTTGGGATCGGGCCCCAGATTGATTACTTGCATATGAATCAACCAGTGTTCCTTAGTGAAGGTGCATGTGGTGGCTACTGGCTGGCATTTGCGAAGCCTATGCGAAGTTAGTTCCACAGTGGTGTTTTATGGATGTTTTTGCCTCCCTGGCACCCTCTATCAGCTTTCTTTTAAAGGAAGAGATGTTTCTGATGGTTCTAAATATTTATTTACAAGTGCTAGATTTTGATACATTTTATTGCTCCCGCGGGATTCCAAAATATTCCGGCTAGTTGCAATGCAACCACGTGCGCACATCACGGAAAATAAGTTTTGAAATTTTTTCTCTCTCGAGAAGGAAGATACCTCAGCGATCCCATGAGTGGTAATGATCCTCCAAGATTCCTAGAATAATGCCGTGTACATGGCAACTCATGTCGCCTTGGATTCGATGAAGTAGGTCTTGCTAAAATGCAATGAACTGTACGAGACGGAGTGGGATACTATGTCCTGTCATAATGAAAACCGGATATTTTAGTTGAAATTGAATAAATCTGATCAAATGAGACATTTCCAAAGCAAAAGACTCTAGGAGAAGTATGAAAACCCGTATGGGGAGCAAAGGAGCACACCCACTCCTACTGCTGACTAGCACTCCTCACTTCGAGTAGTCCTATGTCGATAAATCCAAGGCGACATGAGTCGCCATGTACACGGCATTATTCAAGAAATCTTGGAGCATCTTCACCACTCATGGGATTGCTGAGGTACCCTCCTTCTCGAGAGAGAGAAAAATTCAAAACATATTTTCCATGATGTGCACACTTGGTTGCATTGCAACTAGCCCGAATATTTTGGAATCCCGCGGGAGCAATAAAATGTATCAAATTCTAGCACCTGTAACTAAATATTTAGAACCATCAGCAACATCTCTTCCTCTAAAAGAAAGCTGATAGAGGGTGGAGAGGCAGAAAGAAAGAGGCAGAAACATCCATAAAACACCACTTTTGAACTGACTTCGCATAAGCTTCGCAAATGTCAGCCCCTAGTCACCACATGCACATTTCCTAAGAAACACTGGTTGATTCTTATGCAAGTAATCAATCCGGGGCCCGATCCCAAAAATATAGACGTCATTTTGAAAGACTTTGCGTATGGCACCAAATTGCAGATTTCGACGTTTGCGAAAAAAAAATTCTTTGAAAAATATAGAGTTGGCGAGTGAGGAGCTTTTTAACTTTCTTCCATCTCACATGAGTATCTACGACTCTCTGAAAATTTGAGTCCTCTTGCTCTGCTTTGAAAGAAGTTATAGACAAAAAACCAAAAGTTGCAATCTTTTTGCTCCCTACAAAAACATACATTTAATACGCTGTTTAAGACAGACGTTAAAAATAGTTAAAAATACATGTGAGTAAAAATCAGTATTAACACTCCTTTCAATGCAATCATAGCAAGTTAAAACTGAAACTGCACCATTACTCCGTTAGAAGGTGATTATCCTAGGGATGCCGAACCTTTTGAAGGCAGCAAGAGAGTTTATGGTAGGTGCCTTTTTCCTCAAAGAGAGGTATGCCGTTCCCGCTCGGACTGTGAAACTCTTGGCCCTTATAGAGCTTCGCGGTCGTCTATGAAAGATCTTAAATTCGCTACTCCTAGTTATGGATGTCACTAAAGAAAAGAACAGTTTAGCTTTTTCAAAGTCCCATGCGTGCAGTATTGTAGTAGTATAAATGTATGTATGTATGTATATAAGAAAAATGGGAAGTCCACAGTCGAAAGCAAAAAGTAGAAGAAAAGACGGGTTTACGTGCTGGAATGAATTGCAGTGGTTTCCATACATTTATGCAGCACGCTACCATTTTTGGGCGATCAATTGATGGAAATATAAAATCCGTATCTCATCCTTGGAATGAGCTATCAGGACAGTACTCGAGAATGTGGTAGGGCATAGTGTTCTCTTTCTTACTTCTGATCTACTCCTCAAGAAAATGTTTCTCAACGGAATTGCGCTCATTCCTTGCGTTTAGAACTCAAAATGCAATACTTCTGGAGATATTTTCGTTTCCCACTCTCACTTCGTTCTATCGAATCAAGGAGAGATGTGGTTTTACCCTCATTACTAGTGCGCATTTTCCTATACTAATTTTGATGAGCAGTTTTTCACTTCATGGAAGAACAAGGATCGTAAACTTGGCCGAAAACCTTTGGAAAAAGTGGTTCGTGGTGATTACAAGCAGAAAGCGTGCACTTCGGCTACGGATTTTTCCGCGATTTGTGCTAACAGGCATTCAGGTGACCACCGGAAAGTTCCGACGATTGCATTATTCTCAACCGGGTGAGCACGCTTTTTCAGAGTTATATTTTTGTGAAGCAGTCATAATTAGCAGACTTCTATGTGGCGTTATGCTAACAAATGTCCAAGCTTTCTCCACAAGCACTGGGCGAAGAAGATCTTCTGTCAGACTTTTTTTCAATATGTGGTTGAAATATACACCAGAGGGAACGATACATTTGAAAAAGAA
>KN731668.1:0-11977 GCA_000816745.1 Ancylostoma duodenale | reverse complement strand
AGGTTTCTTCTTCCATATGGACCAAACACACAATGATCTGCAAAAAAGTGGATATCGCGATAAATTTGGAACAGCCCTTGCGAAAAGTAGCAATCAGGTTAGCTAAATCAGTGCGATTCCCAAACAAGAGCAGAAGGATAACAGAATGGGGGGAATAACAGCCCGTTCATTCACTGAACAACAAAGGAATACTCAGATCGCTGGATCTCTGTGACGTAGTGTATCACCAACAACAATGCATAATCGTTTCGTTCGAAAGCTCGGATCACCTGCACATTCAGCAAACATCTCATGTTCGGGCAAACTTTTCTTTCAGAATACTAATAATTCTAATAATTGAAATTTTGAGAAATTTTAAACTTTAGAAAAGCAAAGCAATTACGGTGGGTATTTCAGTCAGAAGCCAATTTGATAACGAATATAGAAGTGAATTCAGCGGCAACGTGACGTCAAAATATCGAACGAAATGATAAACACAGTGCCGAACAAAATGTTTAGTTCATTAAAAAATACAGAAGTACGTATACTTTGATATGAAGAACGAATTTCAGTTCAAAACGATCCCTGATGATTTTTTTTTAAACTGCTGTGAGACTAATCCGCGATTTATGGGTATAACAATTCCTGAAGAGAGCTGTCAAGGAATATATCCACCATTCCCATGCTGCGGCTAAGATGCTGACAACAGCTTTTTCAATGACTGCAAGTAAGCACTATAACGTTAGAACACAGATATATGTATACCAACCCCTTCGACGACAGAACTAATTTCCTCCATAAAGGTCTGAAAATCGCCCTGAAGGAATGGCATGATGTAGGTGGGCATCATTCTTCTCAAATACCCCATTTAAACAGGGCGATTGAACTGAAACAATCCAATCGCAAGGGTTAAGGGACCCTACCCCACCATAATGCCGGTCCCAACACAACCAACATCGTCAAAATGGCCCGCCTAGATCTGGACTGATTACATACATACTTTCCAGTTTATATTCTAGCTAGCTCACATGTTCAAACACCATCGGATGCTCTTTCGTGCCTAAGAATACAGAGAGTCTTATGAAGTCACTGTTAGGAAAACCGAAAAAGTTGTCGCTGGGAAAAGCGCAAGAACTTATGTTAAGACTCAACATGTAACCAGCAAGGGGAGATAGAGCAGAAAAAGAAAACATATGTAGCTCGATTCGAAGAAAAAAGTAAACGGCAGATAAGAAGGGTTTGAGAAGGTCTTAAGAAAGTGCAAGAATGCCATTCAGTTTTTTTTTTCACAATCAAGACAGAATCAAATTCAATTTCTCCCAGAACAATAATGGAAAACGATAATGACATATTCAGAGACGTTGCAGTAGTAGCGTTATACTCATTGGACGAAAATACGTCTATAAGATGACTAAAGGGATGAGAACGAAGGCGCAAAAGTGAAAAGTCTAGAAAATTAGTGAAATTAATACCAAAACACGCATAGACGTTTACAATTGTTTATTGTTTACATGAGACATCTCATGCTATCAGTACAAAGACACAGACAAGACGTTCACAATGCTTCGAATGTTCACGCGCCAAGACAACCTCACTTTCCCAGCGTTGAATCTTGATCAGGAGCAAGACATCGCCAACCACGATGACTCTCATTTAACTGGTAAGAAAACGGTCGAAAAGAATGGGAGCGAACGCATGACTGACACATTCTGGAACTAGGACAACCTGTCCAAAAAGAATCTCCGATAGCGATCTACGACCCATAAGAGAACTACCCACAAAAACGCAGCGACTCTTAATCGTATCCATACTAAACTGAAGATCTTTCGAGGATTCACGCAGATTATCTTTAGAACAGACCCTATCAGGATAAGCAAACGGTTTTGAGAAGCAAAAAAGCATATGGATTAAAAGCAGAGGCCAGCCTTATTTCTGATCCTGAGCTGTAAATAGACTCTGGACCAGGTCGGCACGCTGATTTCAGCGATATGCGTGAAATGCTCCGAAATGGTGAATAAACTGTCCAACCAATGGCCAACCGATTATGGTTTGTGCCAGCAGCCAGTGTTTTGTGTATGTAGCGAACGCGTAATACAATGACAAAAACTACGCATTAATTACAGCTCATCTATGATGAGCCACCGGTCATTTCCCACAGTCGCCGAGAGAAATATGTACTTTCAAAAACACACGATTCTCGATAGTTCCGAGACATTTCACGTGTACCATTGCTCTCTGCAGCTCAGATAGATTCTTTTCTTGTACGAGTCTCTAGAGGTGAGCTATTTTCCTCCTCTATTTCAGTTGATAAAAGCATTCCACTATTAAGGTTATACCCGACTGACAGCAACACCCGGCTCTACAGTTCAACAACCTGAGGAAAGTGAAGAAGACCGTAAAATAGTGAACTGTTCAAAAAGTAATGACAGTTGGTCGTCTTTAAGCTCCACATTATATGAAGTATAACTGAGCTCAACATGAGGTATTTCTTCGCAGTGAAAACTTGTAATTAGCACGATCAGTATAGTACTACCGTAATGGCGCATTTTCCGAAGGGCAAAAAATCAGGATAATGGAAGTCGAGAACCTGCAGGAAGGCTGTCCTAACCAAACTACAATCCATGCGTTTTTAGAGTTGGGGCGCTTTTGTTCTTTGAAGAACGTAGTGGTCTTTTAGAGCAAGATTTAGCGAATCAGATGTACTGGGCAGCTGTTCACTCCACCGAATCAAGGAAATTTCTTTGTGGATCATTGTCAACGCGTGTGGACGACCACTGCTCTCCAGTTAGGTTGAATTCTTTGGTTGAGCAAGATTGGATTACTCTCAACTTAAGCCTCGATACACAGGCTTGAATTGTGGCAGACATCATGGAACAGCAGAGAGAGAAGCAACGATGTGACGATTATCCGGATTTCGATATAATAGGAGGTAAGGACGTTCCGCAAAACAGGAGAACATACATAACATGTATCTGCCCTTTTTGCTCTAATAGTGCCGAAACGATGGACTGTGACTACGGCAGATTGTCAGATTTTATATAGAATGAAATATACCAAAATGGACGATATACAAAAAAAGCACAGTATCTGAAATGGTTTGAGACTATGTCGTGCCAAGAATCTCCAAAAAAAATGAAAGAGGCAAGCAGCTATGAGTGCTGTCGCAATCAAACACTAAAAAGGAAGATGGATAGAAAACTTACTAATGATGCATCTATTCTTAACAGCATCGATGTGAAAGATTCAAAAGCACTTAGTGAGTACCACACCATATTATGAAGCCCCGTGGATCATACAAATGAAATCAGAGATCTCAGCTTATAAAGGAGAATAGGTACCACTGGCCATGCAGTCCAACGAGCACAAAACTGAAAGGCAGCGAAAATGGAAAAGCGGCGGGCGCTGCGCCGCTCCATAGATTGCACAATGACTCAGCTGCTGAATCGCGTATTTTTCAGAGCAAACACCCGGACAAAACAGCGCCGACGACGTTCACACAGATGACGTTGCCGTCAGTTGCAACCACGCTTCAAATCAATAAGCATCTCAATCCGTGCATTATTTTCAAGGATTGATTGTAGTGACGAATTAAAACGACGTCAAATGCCCATCTTATCTTTCAAGACACTCCTACATGAAGGAAAAACATCGCAGCAAAGTCAAATTACGTCATCTATTGGTTAAAATTCATGTGCTCCTTTCGCAACAACTGGTGATGCAATACATATTTCATATCGCACAATTACATCGGCCATGTAGAGCTTGAGAAAAGCTAAGGAGAACACAAAAAACCGTTCTGTTTATGCAGGAGATCGGGAGACGTGAGACTTCGCCTTTGAGGAATACGAAGCTGCCGGAGTAGAAATAAACAAACCACAGAAAATATGAGAAAATGAGCAACTAAACATGAGATATGGTTAGCTTAGAATATGAATGCACACGATAAGTATATGCATGAGCACTTCCTGAGACCAAACCAACAGTTACTTTTAAGGAACCAAATCTAACCTTTCCCATTACTACGAAGATGCACTGCTCTACTCCATCAGTGCCTAACGTTAGCTTCGAGAAAGATTATTCGCGGAAAGAAGCTGTAGTTCAAGATTCGATACCAAGAACCAAGGGCAGTCGAGCTCGAGGTCTACTAAAAGATTCGTTGGAGAGTTGTGAAAGAGATTCAAGCAGTCCGACGAGTTCACAACATGAGAGTGGGCGGAGTAACAAAGCTTAGCACAAGTTACTGAACGGCCTCCGCCGCTAACTTCGCGATTAGAGCTCTAGAAGTAAAAAATGACTGCGTTCGTTCTGCTGGATTCCATCAGAGGCTGAAGTTGTAGGCAAAAGGGCTCAGCTCTGAAAATCTGGTTTCCTTCAGGCACTTCGTGATTAGCTCAGCCAAAACCCAGATTCAGCTAAGGCAAAAACCTGAACAAGGGAGCTCGACCGAATCAAAAAGTGGGCTTGTTAGCAGCGGATCCTTCGCGCGAACAAAGAGGGGTGCACCTGCAAAGTGGACAACGAAGCAAATACACAGAAAACAAGTTCTCTCCCATTCTTCGTTTCTGCTTACTAAACCGGAGCAGACACCGAGATGACAGAAGACTTGGACAATAGTTCTGCAGTTCATTACTTTGAAATGTGACCAGCTAGCCACCAAATGCTCGATCGAAGAAATCATCAGCAAGATAAAGACAGAGAAAATCACAGCACCTCGGCGAACAAATGTAATACTTTAGAAGAATGTTCTATTATTGAAGAGGCAATTGAGGGAAGAGCAACGCTTTTCTGAGCTTGAGCCAGACAACTTTCACGGCGTGCATTTATAGGGGAACAAAAAGAAGTGTGCGCACTCGAAATGTGTTAGAGAAATGAGGGAATGGAAGGTAGCGTATTCAACACGATTGTAGTGAGTAAACTTCGATAAATCCCCGTTTTATGATAACAATGTAATAACTTACAAAAAGGCGTAAAATCAGTGTAAAGATGGGATGTAAAGATGGAAATCAGTGTAAAGTGCGGAAAAAATGATGAATTGTGTTTTCAAGAGCATAAATAGTGGACCGAAGCGTCTAGGCAAAAATATTCGCTAACAAATGAAAGATTGTTTGATCCTTTACGGAAGAGGAAAGCGTAGCGATACCCCTAGAACAAAAATAAGGCAGCTGAGAACCCTAAAACACTAGGAATTTGTTCTCTTCACAGAAGTAACACAGTATTGGCACCCATACTGTGTTCACACATATTTATTGAGTGATGCCAGCATTCGCCTCAAGAAAACATCGGTTTTCCCATGATAGTGACTCGTTTCCCTTGGATTAGTGATAAAACCTGATTAACTGGCTCTTAGCAACACCAGCCAGACCCATTACATATAATATGCATATCTTGTTAGCATGAACATGAAAGCGCCTCGTTTTCTCGCTCGTAGATGATATTTACTTCGCACAGCATTTCAAAGACATTGGAGGTGCAATAAGTGCTACTCCTTCCCTTTCTATAATGCCGTACGCAGCAGTAGGAAAGCTAGAGAAGCACTAGAAGAAGAAAAAAAATCAAAATTGATTTGAACATTACTTGTAAGGACACACTATGACAAGTAGAAGTACTCAGACAAAATTATGGACAATAGAAAAGAAGCACGCATTATCGTAAATAATAGATACTTCAAATAAATTTGGCCAGAAATTTTAGTACAATAAATTTAGCCAGTACAACCGCAGGCAGAAGGCTCTCGGAACGGTGAAATCCTAGAGCATTCAGCTTTTGTTCAAAAGATAGCAGATCAAGAAAAAATGGTGAAAAACGAAGAAACTTAACAATAATTGCAACAAAATAGAACAAATAGTTTAGTTGATTTTATTTTCGAAATATAATAAAAATCAGGTTTGTCATAAGGCGTGTGCCCCTCCTCCCCCCTTCCTTACCTCTGAACATTGGAGAAAGTACAGCAAAAGCAATAAAAGCAAGGGAGCATGGTATGAGCAATAATATGTCCATTACATAGCAACATTTGAAGATGAACGAACACTGTGTACATGCTAAGTGACTTCAAGAAAACCTCCCTTACAAGGATTCACCAAATACTGAAATTTTATCCTCATAGCTCTTTTATTTGAGATGTAAGAAACTCTCCGAATGATCACACTTTTGAAAAAGTAGCCGCCACTGCATGTGGGTCAGACGCTGTTAGAAAACGTAGCGCGTGACTGCAGAACAAACACAAATGAGTTGTAAAGAATCACGAAATATAACTGGCCAAACACCAACCATTTCATATGCAATTTTACTTTTACTTTAAAGTTACTACGATACGGTTTACAAGCAGCAAGAACTTCTTTGGACACAACATTCAAGTCTCAGCACTGTAAAGTAGATCTTGAAGAGTGAACACTGACCAAGCTTATCAGGACAGGGCAGTGATTACGGCAAGCGAAGCAAGCGTATAAGGCAATAATTCACACCGCGAAGAATTGATTTCGAAACTCCACGGCACCTGGCTACAATGAAACGTCAGAAGGCAGCGCAGAAAATAAATGAAGATTGTGGCGTCCTGGGTAGAGAGAGAATGGGAGAGAGAAGGAAGACAAAGTCATTGATTCTGTATCCATTATCTTCAAAATCGAAAACTTCGGTTTCTCGGTGCTCATAAACTGGAGGATTCCAAAAAAAAATTCACAGGTCAGCGCGAAATTTCATGAAGCGTGGAAACACTGGGAAATTAGAAACGTAGCGAATTTATCTAAGTGATAAAAAATTACCTGAGTAAAGACAGGCGACAGAGAAGGTGTACGTTACAATGGCAGCGCCAGCAGAGAAATATGCCCCAAATCATGTTACAAACAAGTACTCAGCTAATGGCGACTTTATCGCTTCGTTCTTTGAGCGGCTCCTTGCTCCTTTTCCTTTATTCCTGCATAGTCTACTAGACACTGTACACGGACTTTATTCGAAGAAATGCTTGAGAATTGGCCGACAACACCGGGAGTTTTTTTTTTCGTGTTTGAAGGAATAACACATTTGTTCCCCACCTACGTCATTGCCGTAACCGGACAGTTCCCCACTTCCTGCCGACAATGACAAACAATTCCATTAGAGAGCTAGTTTCGCGGGCATGATAAGTCTTCAGAACGTTTATGGTACCCACCTACCCTAACTTCACTGTGCAAGTTGTCACAATCCATCAAAATTCTGGATGAAAAATAAGAGCATTAGGCTTTCAACGGCAATATGTCAATCTGCAGAAGAAAATTGGCAGGTTTCTCGTTAGGTGAATTCGAGGTACAAGGCTATGCAAGAATAGTGGAACAGTGATTCGACGAAGGTAATGCGAACACAAGAACGTTATTGTCGACAACAGCAAATTCTGTCCTATGAAAAGAAAAGGTGTTAAACAGCGATGGTTAAGATATAATACTTACCAGGTCTACCAAGCCACAGCACAGTAACACACAGACATTACAAAATATGAGTTGTTGTTGTTGCAGGTAAAATAAAAGGTAGAGAGGCATAGTAGAGAAGAAATGCCGCAGCGAGATAAATTTAGCGATTACACAGATATCATAGATATCCAGCAATGAGCGCTTTTTCTCATACTAAATGAGATGGTATGTCAATTAGTTGTAGATTAAGATAAATTTTAGCAGTAGATAGCTGCACTACAAAATGGAATTTGGACCGATCCAGTCAAACTGGTTGCTCACTAGGAGTGTATCGCTCACCATTTGAATGCTACAACTTCCATTAAGACTAGTCAAGCGTACTCAAACCATTTAACTTGCTTCGATACAGTACAAGATTCGGGGCCGTTCTAATGGTGTGCCTGTCTCGTGATTCTGCGAAAAATTCCGCTAATACAATGATGAAGCTCATCGAACAATAGCTCCTCTCATTATTTCTCTCAAATCAATCTTTCTACGAGCATGAACCTAGATAAGAATAACAACGTCAACACAAGATATAAATAGCATGGTAGAGAAGAACAACAGACTTGTTATTGTTCTTATTCAGTGGAGAATTATGTACGAGCAATCTTTGTCGTGTATATGTTAAGAATGAGCAATTCTGTACCTTTCTGATGGCTTCATCTTAACGTTCAACGCCCATATTAATAACGATTGAAGAGAGCAAATTAGAAAAACAATAAAGCACCTTTCCAACTAATAATGCGAGGAGAATGGTGAATAACGTAGGTGAATGATCTAGAAGTAGAACTGCTTCTGAGGGTTTTTTTTTTGCATGCTTCCCCCCCGCAGATGTGCGAATAGATGGATCCAAAAAAAATCAAGCAGAAAGAGAATAAAGCTCACACATAAATAATTGGTAACGTACCCGTCAGCAGACCCCGATACAAAATGTTCGTCGTTAAGCATCGCCACACAGTCCATGCTGACACATGCAGAATAGCCATTGAAAAGCTGCAAAAGATTGCATATGCACACGCAGAATAACTATTGAAAAGCTGCAGAAGCCTGCACAGAAGGTGAAGGGGAAAGAATATGCAATGGAATGGAACAAATCACAGTTACAAAGCGATTACATTGAAAGGAAGCTAACAATTTCGAAAACGATTGAGAAATAATCTTGTAAGAGTGGAATGGGGTCAAACAACATTCAGCAGGATGTAAGGAAAATTGCCAAAGAAAATGTTGTGAGCGCCTATAATAGATAATGATGCTTGATAATTGGCAACTGATTCCATACAATGTCGCAAACAAGCCCTCCATTCGAAGAAACCCAGAAGAAACCCAGGAAGCAGCCCAACACGACCAGGAATGTCGCGAAGTATTAAGCCCCGCCCAAATCGGAAATGAAAAAGTACGTTGGAACATAACAGGTCTTCAAGCGTCCCCAATTCTCCACACTACACAAAAGTTCAAATTCATACCGAAATCCCTGAAACCGCGCAAGTGCGCATGTACGTACCCCTAGGAGAACACTTCACCGTACTTGTTAAAGAACACTCCCACTTCTTAAGCTCAAGGAAGGACAACGATATCTGCAAACTTTGAGAGGTGCGAATAGGGAGTGCCGACGAGTGCACAGAGTGGCACTCTCCGTTTTTGTGAACGCGTTCTCGTTTTTGAAAAAAAAAACACCCTAGCTCGATGCCAGCAAGACAAAAACCACCTTTGCACTTGATGTGATAGAATTCCTCAGAAATCGAAGACGTGGTCACAGACATGGAGCATTTTTCAGGATTTTTCGAGTTGATGTGAAGTCTTCATGCTCAAAGAATATTTCAGTGTGATCCTTCGCTTACAGGAGGAAAAAATTAGTTAAATTGGTATAATTGTGTAATTAGTAAAATAATAATTATGTATGAGTATGTATGTGTATAATTATGTATAATTAACATGAATGTATAATTATTATAAATAATTATTCACTGGAGCACAGCACTATCTGGTAGGGACAACGCGGAAGCTGCTCACTGGATCCCGCTACTGTCTCCTCGACACAGCAAAGCCCTACTGTTTTGAGAGCCGAACTGCCATGTGCTGCGTCCGCAATCAAGATTAACTTTCAGTTGAGATTTGCATCGTTTTGCCATGGTGAACCCAATAATTGCCGATGATTCATAGACATACCAGTTGACTTTCATCTTCAACCTTCCATAACCGACAGCTCCGATCCTGCCGGCCAGCTGTGACAACTCGCTGCTTCTGCAGTGCATTAATTGCCACAACAGCGTCCTGGTGGCCGTACATTGTATCCACTAACCCCATTTGGTCCAAATCCCACAACTAAAATTGAACAAAATATTAGTGCGAAGAAAGGGTAAAAGGATAATGAGACATCGGCAAGAAAATTATGTAACTATTGAACATGAAGGCCACTAACCTTCACAGATCGATCACGGCTGGCACTAAACAAACAATTCGTTTTAAGTTGAAAGCACAAAGCTGTAATAGGAGCTCGGTGTCCTTTGAAGTCCCGTACGTGATTCAGGGTCGCGAAATCCCAAATCTGAAAGTAGTGTATTGCAAATAACACAACCACGTAACTTCACCAAAGCTGTTTGTAAACCAAATTTACAGAAACCCATTGGCAGCTTGTGTAGGGATCTCCTCAGACAAGAGAACTATTTCAAGGTCATTGCATTGGATTCTCGCGATGTATACGAAAATCGTGGACGACCCAAAAGTGGTACACCTTTGTACCCGTTCTAACATTTTCGACAAAGTAATTTTACCAAATCCCTCGTCCACGAGAAAAAATAACTATTTGATAGCATCAAAAGCATAAGAGATGATCGACCTCAAGACCTTCACGTTGTTAGCTGATGAAACCACGCCAACAAGCCGCCGCCGAGATACCCATCGAATCTATAGGCTTGAAAAGAATGGGCTGATTCCGCGATTTACCTTGAGCACAGCATCATATCCACCAGAGGCAATGTATTTACCATCAGAAGATATAGCAACAGCAAATATGTGACCATGATGTGCTTTCTGATCGTCACCACCGTTCTTTGTCCGTCTAATTGTTCCAACGACCTTACGAGCCGAAATGTCATCTTCAAAGAAAGAAAATAAAATTGAGATATTAGAAGGTCGTCTGCTCCACACTGAGAACTTACATTTCACTATACTGGATTCTTTTCCAGAACTAACTACATATCTCCCACATGGAGAAATCGCAACACACAAAGGTGTAAATCTGAACAAAACAAAAGCCTTCAAGAAAAATTCAGTGGAAGCACGTTAGACAATCAATAAGTAGGCAAAACAGTAGGAGTTCGGGAGAAGTTCAAACCTGTGCGCTTTGTGCAATACTTCCTCCTCGTCTCGTAGCTCTGCCAGGTCAGCTAATTGCCTTCGCAAGGTTCCAGATTTGATCGCTGCGTCTTCTTTCAGGGTCTCCCCTATTTCCTCTTCAGTTTTGCCGCTATCCTAAAATCATGTGATGGGAAGTGAAGTCCTTTATTTTGGTGGAAGCTCAACAGCTTTAAATAGGAAAATGCTAGATGGTGTGCAATAGGGACACCACAATACAGGCGGAATTGAGAGCAGTGAATTCCGAAAGAGGTAGAAGCAGAGAAAAAGGAAATTACATGTAGTTTTTGCAGGTACTCCTTCGCCTTCAGTCGAGCGATGTCCTCAATTTCATATTCGCCTTCACTAGCATCCGACATGCGATCATTTCCTATGGCCACCTAAGAAGAAGTTGGTTAGACTACTAATTTTTGAAATGGGTAAGTTGGTACCGCACTTCATCTTCATCTGAACTTATTTCCGTCTTTTCCATCATACGTCGCCGTCGTGTCAGCCTAGCTTCCTTGTCGTCGCCATCTTTGAGGCCCTGCAATGGACTGGATGAGTCCTGTGGCGAAGATCACCCCTTTAGAATAACAACTGTTAGAATGCACAAAATAACCAAGGAAAAACTAACCCTTTTGGAGGCCATTTTCTTCCTTGGTGGACCCTTCGTTGATGATAAGAAGAATGCCGGCATTCTTATAATAAACGCTCAAGAAAGGAACATGATAACGAAGTGATTTCTATTAAACATTAGAACACAGCAAATCATTCAGCGAGGAACGAAGAAGGTGAGAACCAATGAAAGCACATCGTTGGAGAATTTGGTAAGTCTTTATCAACAAAACCATAACAAAATTATAGTACAACTGTAAAAAATATGTATACACTTAACAGAGGGTGGACGCATCATGATGATGAAGGCTTTGATGGAGATTTGTTCTGGAAAAAATACTATTACACAATACCCATCGATAAAATGAAAACTCAACTTCCCAAAAAAAGGTAGGAGGCAACGGAAAGGAAATGAAAAATTGGCACTTGAAAATGTACTGAAGATTGAATGACATATTTCTGTTATTTGCATGTGTTGTTACTGCATGTACTATGATAAAGGTAATGCTAGCAGAAAGCTTCCAAAAACGTTCTGAATAAAAGTTTACAAACGCTTTTCACCCGCAGAAAGCAGGAGCATAATACCAAAGCAACACTGGTGTTCGCAGACAAAAGCGAGATGGCAC
>KN731667.1:0-11978 GCA_000816745.1 Ancylostoma duodenale | reverse complement strand
TACATTTTCGTCAAATGTCTAGTCCGCACAGCAGCAAGGTGTCTTGGACTACTACAAGAAGAGTTTTTAAAAAATTGGAAATTGAGTAGGGTTAGGAGAAAGTGCGAAAAAAAATTATAAACATGTTGTTTAAAGCATGATTGTAAGTATGTCTAAAAAGGAAATACAAAGGAAATTTGCAAGTTTCCGCCAGTGTCGTTATTTCCTGGAAATGGAAATAGAACAGCGAAATGCACCAAAATGCAAAAAAAAAAAAAATAAAAAGCGCACAAAAAAGCAAATTTCCTGATAGGTCTACCACTCTCCAGTAGGCTTCAAAGTAGCTGACTATTTGTGCCCACTTGTCCTTCTCCCTCCCTCTTCAAACATCGCACACTCTTCCGCGCTCCTTCTTTCTCTGATCTCTCCCCAATCATCTTTCGTGATGGAATGGACCATGTTTTTCAGGTTGACAAGAGAAAGTAATGGAGTCAGTAATGGTTGACCCACCTCATCAGCAGATGCTGATACTCGTTCCACTTGCGTGAACTGCGCTCGACGCTTCTCCACCAGTCCTTTTGGTGGTGATTCTCGTGCACGAATCATTATCGATTCGTTTGTCGGCTGCGGCGACGACAAACTACTAATCGATAGTTGGCTGCAAAAAATCAATAGGCGTGGCACCAAATCTTTAATGAAGAAAAAGAGAAGATGAGATTGAAAAACGAAAAGAAATATTGAAAAAAAATGCAGATATCTTATTTATTCAAAAATGGAGTATTGCGAAAAAAAAGAGGTGGTTGTAGCGAGGGTGCCGCTGCAGAGTATCTGAAGTATCTATGCATCTATGTATCTGAAGTTGAGAAGATTTCGACAGAAAGGTTCAATGAACAATACAAATGCGGTGATTGAATATCTAATATAACCAAATCCTCATTTCCCAGATGAGCCTGATAGAAGAACTTTTACGAATATAAATATAGAACAATGGACAAAGGGGATGTAGTAAGAGAGAGAGGGAGGAGGAAGAGAACAGAACTGACAAACAAACAGATGGAGAAGGAGAGGAATAGAAGAGCGGGTGGTGGCAACGCACGAGTTGAGTAGTTTCTTGGTGTGTAAAATGTTGCTTACAGGCAGTTAAGCGAAATGGCTTACAAAGAAACTAACGGAACGGGTGGAGAAACAGATAATTACGAAGAGAGATTTATAGCCGAAGGTTTATCGCAGCACTTGTACGAGACAGCCAAACAAATCTGGAAAAGTGCAGAAAAATGAAATTGATAGATCACAGGGGGAGGGGGGGGGGGGGGGGGTAGAAGGGCTCACAAAAATACAGATGTAATGATACAGCGAAAGAGTGAACTTGAGATATGTAGGCCTTAAAGATCTACTATGAGAAAAAGGACTAGGATGTCCGAGCCCCACAATTACGTTTTCTCAAGAAAAAAACTATTATTCATCCATCCCACGTATGCTATTGCTTTCCTTTTACGGTGGTTCTTTGCATAGCAGCATGATTCAAAAAAAAAACTGACACCTGACAACCATGTACCCTGGGTAATCTCAATAATGCATTAGGCCCCTGATGCATCGCAGAGGCTACTCATTGAAAACGTGTTAACGTACCCAAATCAACCCTTTACCTGGCACCCATCAACGTGTTCCCCAAAAGTGACGTTGTCTTTACCCAGTTTCAACCCATGGGCGATCATATCCATAAGAATAAAATTGCCCCTTGTTCCTTCCAGTGATGCATGCATGCAATTGCTCCTTCCAGTGATGCATCCGGACCTGGTACCAGCATGTACACACGCTTCAGGAATGGGCGAGATTCTGCAGGCAAAAATGGGTACATTTTGCTCGAATGATTATTGTCAGTCACTGATAATGTGCTGTGAATGAAAGCAGCTCTCAAAAAATCGTCAAATTTGGGAGAATGAGAAACCGAGAGCCTTTATGGGAACATCCAGGGATGTCTCTCTAGTGAATGAGGGTTGAGCTAAGATGAGCTCGTTGTTCTCCGTCACTTTCAATCATCATGAAAATCTTTAGAGTAACTGTAACATGAATTGTTGTAGTGCACCATTCTTGATGCATTTCAATGAATGGATTTTGAAAAAGTGATAAATTTCAATGTAAACATCATAACTTTGAGCAAAACTCAGAGAACCCAGCTCCATGGTACTGAAGTAGTGGGTAGATAGAAAGGAAGTTGTGTGCATGCGCAGACCACCGCAGAAACAGACTGAAATACTGATAGTGACCCAAAGATCAACGGAACATTCGGCATGTTTCATTGCGGTCGTGAACTGAATGCAGCGCCAGTTACGATTTCTCTCTTTGGTGAGAAGTTTATGCGATTCAAAGGTGCCGCCAGCGTGAGAAGAATTGTGTAGTTCGTGGCGGTCGTTATCAGCACCAGTAGGTCATCACTCTCGGCTGTGTTGGGTAAGGGTAACAAAAGAACAGTTCATTCGTTTTTTATTAGCATTAATGTCAGTGAGTGGGCCGAGTCACCGAGGAACGCGGAAGGTATACCCTGGTTGTTGAAAATCTGCAGGAATATGTAAGGCCTCTCACAAAATATATAATATAATAGTACAGGAGAAACTGGTTCAACTGCTAATGTCGCTCGAAGCAGCAGTTTTCTCTTCAAAAGAAATCAAAAAATACACACGTGACCTCAAATAATACATGCCAAAATTTAAAGGCGCCAACTCACGTCGGAATCGTCTTTGAGATCTTCACGTAAAAAGAACGCACAAGATCTGCTGACCACAATGGCACATTTTATTTGTGATTCCAGTAAACTGCCAGAAAACCCGCTTCTGAGCCCTAATTCTTGCGGAGCTTGTAGGTGCAGCCAAGGCAGAGGACGAGGTTTCTGGTTAATGCACTCCCGAGAGCATAAGTAGCTTTTAAGAAAATACGTATTTTCCGGGAAGTTCTTGACCATTCATCACCTGACAGGATAGGAACTTAACTCCATGTGTGACCAGAAAAGCAGTACATGATACTGAATCCCCACAGTACCGCCCTTGGTTCCGCCCAAGAGTTCCTCAAAAGAAGGCGATTGAGAACAGGTTTTCGGGCAAAATTACATGGAACCACAGCGATCACCAGCTTTTGGAGGTTCTTTTTATACAAAGATTTCAGAAACGATTCTGAGATAGAAGTGTGCCTTTAAATAATTTCCACTTTCTTCGCATTCATCACCAGCGTCAGCATTATTTCTCTAAAAATAGAGTTGGTGCTTGAGGTGTCGTTCTTTTCGTTTCATTCCTTCAAACATGTTAGAAGTGTGTCAGAAATACAAGTATTTGCCGAGAACTGCCACTGAATATTTCACACCCCTCTAAAAATCTGGCAGTAATTTTCATGTTGAACTGTGAAATAAAGTTGCTTGAAAAAATAGCGCAGGTACTGCAATTTACGCCTACACACATAGGGGATATTGCTTTCAATACTAAAAGGTGCAACATATACTACCGGATGAGGGCTTTTCTTCAGGTCTAGTATGAAAACGGTTCCTCCAGATTTTTGTACAGGTCGTGTGAAATAGAAAGAAGCGAACGAATTCTGGCATCATACTAGCCTTTGGCCCCTGAATTTTCCAGAAATCTGAGGACCTCCGCATTTAACGGTGATTTCATCCAGGAACAGATCATCAAAAATTTCGTGACATTGTGGTGATGAGTGGCACAATTTCAAATTAATTGTTGAAAGCAAATAATGAAGGAATACTAATAGAAATAGGAATCTGAACATGAACAATACGAAATTCTATCTGCTCTACAGAGTGGTTTTGTAAAAAAAATGCAACCCCTTTTCGGGAGGTAGAGCAGGAGGGGCGAGAAGAAAGAATTTGGTCGACATTTTCTCCCTTATGCTGTGTTAAAATTGATGAATAATTAGCATCGATAATAGTTAAATATAATATAATAGTACATATGTTCCCGGAAAAGGAGTAGCAACACTACTATTGATAGCAAACTAGTAAAATGGGACAGGAGAATCAGAGGAGAATCATCGAAATTTTATCGGCTTTACAGAGTAAATCGTAAAAAATGCAACCCATTGTCGAGTGGTATGAAGTGTTGGAGGGGGAGAGGGTGAAAAGGGGGTGGGGAGGTGAGCGGATGTGTCCAATTTTCCTGAAGCAACTGGAAAAAAGAAAAATGCAAAAAAGCCAGAAGTATGGAGTTTCTTTTTAAAATGAATGGTGAAGCATATATGTAGGAACCATGGAGCCGAACGGAAATTTCAGGAGAAAAGACCAGAAACACAAGTGAAAGTAAAGCAATAACATGAAACGGAACAGTACATAGCCGATTCCTGTAGGCTTTGAGAGTCCATATTTGAATAATCGCGGTCATATGCAAACTTGACTACGGGGGCGCTGTGTGAAAATGCTGCAACACTGGGAGATTGGCACTGCATAGTACATCGGGAACAGATTAAGACGCAAGTAAACAGATCACTACGAGTAAAAACGCATTTTATTTGCGGGATGACACGAGAATCAATAAAGTTGTGTATCACTGTGATGTGCAAAGGAAACCACTGAGAAAGTTAACGAAGTAGCGACAGTGAAAATTTATGCGAGACCGTTATACAGTCCATGGGAATGCCGAGAAATTTATGCGGTGACGAACAGTTGCGGAATTGTGTAAAAACTCGTTCCGAAAAATCTCTAGGAAAAATTCAAGGAATTCTATGTGACTTCTTCGTAATTTGGAGAAAAAATTGCTAAAACTGTGTTTCGTGGGGGTCAACGCATCCCAGCTAGCCATAAAATGTCTGAAGTGAAATCTTCTCATCCAGGTAATTTCCACTGAATGTCCGACCTACTGAAAGGAAATTATTACTAGACGTGTGTGTCAGTTCGATGCCGGACGCACGCATCCCTTTGCAGAAGATTTTCAAAGGAGATCTTTCACGCTGTACGAACATCCTAAATCAAAATACCGGGCGGCCGGCGCGATGCCGCAAACGCATGCGTCTCACATGTGTCTGAGCTGCGTCAGGGCTGGAACTGGGTCTATCCTTCATCACACATTATTTTCATACAAGTTACTTAAAAGAATGGTCAGGCTTGATCCCAATGAGTTTCCCACTATTACTGACTAGAAAACAAGAGGAGCTCTGCTCAGGCTTTCCAACGCCACGGCTAGACTCAGAAATTCGTTACGAATGGAGTTTGTTCCGACTCTAACAAACTGTTGCGTACTACATATTTGTTGTATTTCTTAGGAAATACACTCTCTTCAGGAGAATCCGTATATATAAAAGTGAAAGTTTGTGTGTTTGTATGTGTGTATGTTCCGAATAGAAATTGGGGAGGATGAACCGATCGGGACCAAATTTTGCATGAAGGTTCTTAAGGGTCAGCCGAGGTTATAGGCTACTTTTCACCTGGGGCTATCGATTGGTTTATCGATCATATCGGTTTTATCGACTTTTCACTATTTTCGTAAAAGCCTCGGCGAGGACATGCCTCCTAGGGTTCTTCAATATGCTGAGCACGAATATGACAACCATCTTGGATGATGGTATCGATTTATCGATTTTATCGGTTTTTCACAATTTCCGCACAGGGATCGGTGAGAGTATGAGCACTGGGGTTTTCGAGTATGCTGAACAGGATTATGACAAGCGTTTCGAAAGACGGTACCGATTTATTGATTTCACCGATTTTCGACAATTTTTAGTCAGGGATCGGTGATGGCATGTCCACTGGGGTTTTTGAATGCGCTGAAAACAAATATGACAGCCCCTATGCATGCAGACATTAAGTTATTGGTTTGATAGAATTTTTTAGTTGAAGTTCAGTTTTTTGCATTTTTTGCTTTTGCTTAGGGACGGGTATGAGCGCATTCACTGGCGTTCTCAAAGAAGTTGAACACAAATATGGCATGCATTTTCCACAAAGTTATTAGGCAAATAGCTTTTTTTTCATTTTTCGCGAATAGGTCGGTTAAAGAAAAGGACATTCGGGACCGTCAACATGCTGATCACTAAAGGGGCGAGCATCTTGATTGGATTTATCGGTGGTAGCAAACTCCCTCATCAGGTGTAAAATATCCGGGGTAGTAAAACACCGGAGCAAAGCCGGGCATACCGTCTAGTACTGAATAAATTTATTTAACTACATGTACTTTGACTTTTTTTTGACTGGCTATTGCATGTATGTACTTGTATTAGGTTGGTGCGAAATTAATTGCCGTTTTGGGGCATGCACAAGTAAACTCATATTTTCTGTCCAATTTGAGCAACTTCAGCCCAGCTTATGTAACCTTCTGAGAGAGCTTTTCTTTGCCTTTCAAATGCTGCTTGGATGATCGGGCTAGCTCCTTCTTGAGTATTTTTATGAAGTCGCGAACAAGTGATGAGTTGAAGCGATTTTCGGACGATTATGGTTGATGACTTCAAACTCGATCATTCCTTGTCGGGGATATGCGGTGATCTTGCATCTGTTTTGGCTTGGGATCGGCTTTTCAAAGTACAGTGAGCTAGAGGTTCCCGAAGTTTTTTTCCTACGATTTCAAACTCAAATGCAACCATGGTCGTGCTCACGGGATGTCGCTGGACGATCAGGCGTTGAGGACACACATGAAACCTACACCGGATCTTATTACTCGGACGCCGAGAGCAGGGAAGGATGCTCACTATAATACGGTTCCGAAACATCCGACTCCAACCAACAAGGTAGGAAAGGTGCGGACGTGAACACCACACGATTTGACTGGTGACCAGCATCTCGGCTGGAGTGACATCTTTTCTAATTTAATTTTTCGTCCCAAACGGACCTATTTCTAGAGCACGTAATTATTGGAAATAATTCGCGATTTCTGTACAATAACAAGAGACCGGAATGGGTATGGGTAGAAACGTTTTCCCACTTCTAAGTTTTCTTGAACAAAATCTTCTCTTTAGGAAGGTTGTGTCAGGGGTTTGGTGGTGCTGTGAAGGTGTGATCTGCTGTAGCCTTCTCCAACCTAGCCAGGCGTTCACAGCAGAGTCTTAGTATTGTGATTTCGTGTTGATGTCCAAAAATCTGCTGTAGATGTTGTTGGCAGTGGTGAACAAAATCAGGTTTTACCCTGCTCAAGGGTAGCACTAAGCCTCTCACCTAAAAACTCACCCGGCAAAATCTGGCGCAGTAAGCCATTGAGGTTCTCATTCATTTTTCTGATTCCTTAGACCTTTTCCTTTCTAAACATCACTTTTGCCGAGTACCAGATGCAAACCTGCGACAACAGTAGACTGCTGATCTAGAGCATGCCGAGACAGCCTTCCAAAAGTCTTTAGATTTTTGCAGATTCAGTTTTCATCGCGGATTCATAGGATTTTCACTATATTATTAGGCAAGATTTAGCAAATCGAATGGGCATAAAACTGTTGAAGAATTGCGTTTAAGCCGAGTTATAACGCTTTGAACTGAAGGGTTCGTTTCGGCAATTAATTTCGCACCAACCTACATGTCCAATGAATTAAATAAATAAATAAATAAATAAATAAATAAATAAATAAATAAATAAATAAATAAAGAAGCAAATGCGTCATACTCACGCACAGTATGGCATGAATTGCCCTTATGTCTGCCCCTGACGGGATGTCAGTGAGCTACTAGTAATTGTCTACTTTTCCATGTACTTCCCACCCGGAAAATATGCATGACCTGCTTTTTCATGGATCTTCATCCTTGACAATATGTATCTCCTAATTTTTCTCATACCTCCCCCTTTTGAATACGTCTGGATTCTTTTTGTTGGAACATATTTCCATTACGGGAATCTACTACTCCAAATCTCATTTCTTCGTCTAACACACTCTCTTATCACCAAAATGTTTGAGAAAAAAGGCTATAAATGTCCACACCCTTCGATGCACGTGACACTCATGTTTGTTAGGTTTCTTTGGTGGAATACATCCATTCTTTGCTTTTTTATCTTGCTCTTTCTTTTTTCTGCAGATCGCCTAAAACGGCCCACTGCCATGTAAGTCCTTTAGAATCACGAAAGCTGCAAGGAATGGAACAAGAGAGAACGAAATTTCCTGAGCCTAGACCGCAATCTGATGATGATAGTTTTTGTTAACCCACATTTTCTTCGATTTGCCGAATTCGACTCACCAATATGGCGAATTGCAATAAGAAAAATGATAAACGAACATGAAGTGATTTAAAATTAGTTACCTCCCAGCAGTGAGTTTTTTGGAACAGAGAAGCAGAGAAGCAATCGCGAAAATAAGAATAACATCAGAAACCAAGAAAATGGGTAAAAGAACACAAATAAGCCATCAAAGTTTTCACCTATATATCTGCGTGCGAGTGCATAAGAACCTTCATTTCGTAGTGCTACTAAGCACAACTATGATAAAAGAGTGAGAGAAAAAGGACAGGAACAGAAAAGGTATTTTTAGACTGAGTCGCACTAACTCCGCTCATCGGGCTGTATTCTATTAGGTTGGTGCAAAAATAATGCGCGTTTTCATGCCTTTGTTTCTGAACCTAATAACTCTGTTCAAAATCAGTCTTTTTTTGAAAGGCTTAAAGTAGTCGTAATCCGCAAATCTTTAGCAACAAGGTAGATGTTCTCCTACTACCGTAAATTTCTAACAGGGCCTTCTAGCATCGGCGAACACCCGGAGGTCAATTTTGGTGTCCCTTTAGTCCTCGAGAAAATTCTCCTGGAAGAATTCGTCCAAGTTTTCGAGGAAGTGGTAATCGCTGAGCGAGAGGTTTGCTGATTATGATGTATGAGTCCTAGCTTCCCAGCCCAGTTGCCCCAACCTGTGGAGTATCTGTCGTTCAAGGTCTGCTTAGGCGGTGCTGTGTAGGACTGTAGAATTCATTTTATTGAGCAACGCTAAGCTCACACAGTGAAGTTTCTATTTTATTTCATTTACATCTTGAAAGTACTCACCAGAGAAGGAAGAATGGTTGGTCTGCAGTGAGCGATTTTTGCAGCAGGTCACCACAAATTCGCCGTGACCTCATTTTGGTGTTGCATCGGTGTCTGGGAGTGTTTCGGTGTACCTTTCTAGCCCAACTGTCGGGAAATGCACTTCATTTTGTCATAGAAGGTCTAAGCTTCATAGTTTATCACTAAGTAGCCGAGTGTTTGGTGGCAATTCTTCCACTACAAAAGCACGAAGCAGTCCTAGCAAGGAGGATCAATCTGGTACTCGTTCAGTATTATCAACATCTACTCGTCAAGCTTTTTCATCCTCCCATTTCACTGAGGTAAGGGATAGTCTGATAGCAGTTACCGGTGAGTTCTGCGAAACCAAATATGTTGTTTTGAATGCGTGCTCTTTGTTTGTTGCCATTATTTGGGGGTCGCAAACCTCAGGAAGACCTATGCGACATTCCTTATTTTCGAAGCAAGGCACCGAGTCGGAAAACCCGGAAGCAGCTTGGCAACATGCATTCGCTCACATTTCCTTCGACAAAACTATGGTGGTATTCGGTTCCTGCTGCGATGCCGCCGAGTTTTGGCTCGCTGAAGTCAGAATGGCAAAAATCTTGTTTTGGCACCTTTCATTCCAGGACTAAAAATTCACCGAAAACGTGAATTTCTTTCAAAATGCATAAGACATTCGAAAAGGTCATGAAATCTGCTACAAAATCATATACGACTTCTCATAGAGGTGATTAGAAATACTGAAGGTTTTCTGCACCGAAAATGAAGCAACGAAAAACGCGCATTATTTTTGCACCAACCTAATAGCATTGGGAAACGTGTCCTAGGCATGCATCTTCTTATAAATCGAATAATTTTCGGATTAATTAAATTCACAAGGGATGTGGTTATGTGAGATGTGTGAAAAATTGGAAGATTCAGCTATTCTATCTGTAAAATTGAAAATTCGAGCAGCGATCGAAGAATCGAGTGATGGACACGTTAAAAATCAATGTTTCCTTGGATGATGAGAAATTGGGAATAGCTCTCTGGGACGTTGCATCAGCACCTGTTAGAATTTTTCCTTTGGCAAAGGATTACACGATGCTGAAGGTCTTAGGATCATACTGAGCTAGTAAGCTCTCGGTTCCCGATGCTCAGGTTAGTTCGTTTTTCGGCAGTTTCCATCCTCACTATCAGGAAACATACGAATTCAAGTCAGCTGTTTCAGAAAGCAAAAAAGCCTCGTGGTGCTGTATTCTGATGTGATAACAGTTAGAGTAACTGTGAAAGTGTTAATTTCCAAGTCACCTCTTTCCTGTACTTATGAAATCTAAGATGTAATTCTCAATAATATGTACAATACTCCTCCTAATCCCTGCAAAAAGGACGCGCGCGACGCATTGATCCGTCGCAAAGCGTCTCCCCTGTCCCGTACTTTCCTCAGAAATAAGGATATCCAATTTTTCTGAATATATGGATTCTCTGTATTACAACGAATCAAATGGTTCATAAATTTTTCAATATTGTTCTCTATGACGGTCAAAAACATCACTACAAGTTTAAGCAGACTTCCTTCTACCTGACCGTCTTGATCAAGAGCGACCAAAACACCACATTTTTAATGGTATTTTCTGAAGTGCAAAAAGCACGGTATTGAAAAGATTACACATCATGAGATTCGTGATGAAATGCTCAATTTCAGGTTTTCAAGAAAAATTGGAATTGGTTCCATTTTAAGGATGTTATGGACGTGGGCGACGCTTTGCGACGGTTTAACGCGTCGCGCTGTCCTTTTTGCGGAGATTAGGAGCAGTATTGTAGTTGTTAGCCACTTTTGTGTCCTCGCCTACTACGATTTCGTGGAAACCTTAGCCGATCCCATGAAGTGATCCAGCTAAGTATTGCTGGAAATATTCTTTTCTAGGAGAACGTCGGTTCCACAAGAAAATCACAAAGAGCACTATCATTCGGACAGTGATCAAGATATTTGTTGTTTTGCTAATGAGCAGGAAGTTTGTTTTTTTTTTTGGTGAGTCACCTCCATAACATGTTATAAGCCCATCGAGTTTGGAACTTCGAATGCGAAATCGAAATGATGAAATTAAATTTGTTCTTGATTACCTCTAGAAAATTCACTGTGATTGTGGTGATGTTGTACAACCACGGGAGAGAGAAATGTCTTGGCAGATACCACAAAAAATGGGATTTTGCAAAAGGAATAAGCAGCCTATGTACATATGATTTTTGGTGGAAACATGAGAAGGAAATACTTCAGGATTCAAAGCACAAACACTTCATGAAAAATGCTCGAGAGAAAACACTGGCAATAGGGAGGGACACTATCAGAGTGAAAGGGAAGTAGAAACAGAGCTATTAGTATGGTTTAATCCCGTGATTTGATTAAAAAGCAACTCCATGATAAAATTATCCAGGAATCCGGAGAAAAGCATTGGCAAAAAATGTCTGGGACGTACAGAATAGAAAAAAAGATGGGTAGAAACTCCGAGAGGAGTAAGATGCATCATAAAACGGATAAAAAGTGACCTGAACGAAGAAATGGTAGACTATTGACTGAATCATTAGATATTCGAATGATCGCTCGTGAATTCAATTATAAACACTAACGTAGGAGTCGACATTTTGAGGAACTACAGCCCCTCCTTTCATTGTTTTATTATTAGATTTCCACGCAATGCTTCAGGTCTTAGTTTGCTATATTTACACAAATATTCGAATAATTTTGGTACGATCAACATTCTAACAGCGGGAACAAAATCCAGGAAAGAACATGGAAGGTCAAGAAACCCCAAAAAACGAAGAACACCCGTCAAAGAATCAGAAAAAATCCTAGAATTTGTGCCGAATAACGAAATTTTCACTAAGGACATCGATGAGGTGCCATAAATGGCGGCAATAAAATCGAAATGCCCACCGTTGCAGAAGAAATGTCCGTACAATGGCTAATACAAAACTGCAGCCATTGGAATGTGTTTAGCGGCGTGTCGTACGCAAAAAACACGAGAATAGAGGACCGAAATGATCTTGAAAAGGGCAAACGCTGACGGTTGTGCTGTCCACAACCGTGTG
>KN731664.1:0-10488 GCA_000816745.1 Ancylostoma duodenale | reverse complement strand
CTGTAAGGATATTATTACGGCCACAGGAGATAAAGGCTGGTTAGACGCAGGTTTTGCGACCATTAAACAAATCATGGGAGTATGTGGCATAAATTCGATTACGGTAGATAAGTATGCTCTTGGAAATACGTAGGAGGAAGACATCAAAAGTAAAGAGTATTTCCAAGCTAAATGTAGAATTTCCATTTTTCTGGTAATCTGTACGCATACGTGTTCTTCTTTCGTTCTTTCCGTTGTACATTAAAATGAGGTTGTGAAGGTTAGCCGCTAGCCTTTCGGGAGGCTAAACAGGCGCAAGGATCTGCAAATCCGAAAATCCGACACGCTGGAATAAACTTGGCGGCCGAGAAACTTTGTATGTCGTGAATCATTGTGTTCTTTGTTTCCGAGCTGGTCCTTAATCCTTTAAGCATTATGGATGGTGCCTACTGTGTTTTTAAACTTAAACTTTAATCCCTTCTTTAGTTAGGCTTCAGGCTAAACTTCAAACTATTGCTTGTTTTATTTTGAGGGGTAATACAGATTGAATCATGACTTGATCGCTACTGTGCTTGAAAATGCAATCGGCTTACTCAACCCTAGTCTACCAAGCCCTTTACCTGCCCCCTCCCCATCCTTTTCCGCCTCCTAGCATTGAATTTCCATTCTCTATACCACGAAAAATTATCTTTTTCTCATTTTTTCATTTTTCCATCATACATTCGGCGGCAAATTCCTGGTCAACTCAATAGTCAACCCTTATGCTTGGCAGACATAGCATAAATACTCCTATCACTTTTGTTGGTTTTCCTCGAATCCCATGAATCTCCTCTGGGCTAGTCGCGCTGCTTTTTAGAATGTTGCCTTCGCATGGTTGCTCTTTGCTGTCCATGTCATAGTTCCCTGCCTTCGCTTACAAGCATTCATTATCCCGACGCTATGAGGGTTTATGCAGTTGATAGCGGACTGGAAACAGGATTCCATTTCTTTTGTTCACGTGTAGTATAGCATCATGGAAGCAGTCAAGAGCTTTGAAAAATTTTTTGCTGTTGTTTTCGAAAAATCCGAGCATCAAGCTTACAAGAGTGGGAAATCAGGGATATTTTTTCACGAATTTTTAATTTTTCTTACCAACTTTACTGTCATTTACACTGCTGTTTTCTACTTGCGCACTTCATGTGCCTAAATTGAACAGATAAATGGATAAATTTTGTGGAGATAACGTGAAAGTCTTTTTTCAGGCCCGCATAAGGGTTAGAAGGGATAGAGCGCAGACAGCCGGACGTGGGCGTGGTCTTCCTCTGCGTCCGTGGCCAGCACAATGATTGGTTGACTATTCATTGCCGCGATTGGCTAATGGATGCATAGCAAAAATGTACTCAGTGTGTAGCTAATTACGATCCACAACTACTTTTTGCAATTTTTCAAGTCATTGATTCAAGGAGTTGGTTGGAAGTCCGTTCAAAAATCATAAGTTACAACAGCAAGAGAGCACTCCATCGAATATTTATTTATTTATTTTTTGTTTATTCATTTATACGTGGTAATTCCACTCCATGTGAACAAATCATAACAAAAAAGATGTAAACAAGTTGTAAACAAGGTGTAACACAATGCAAACAAGCTAATCAAATCCGCAGCAAGTAAATGTACGATATGTACGATAGATGTGCAGATGTGAGCAGTTTACTGCGATTCAATCTCGTGGGGGAATTTAGTTCAAATTCGCGCACTTCTCCTTATCCATTGACTTCATTACGGAGCAAAACTTCAAAAGTTTACAGCCTTTGAAACCTTCTTGTCTTGGCCCCTCTGAAGCGCAGCTAGGAATCTCAAATTCGCACCAATTATCACAGGGTGATGAAAGAAATCTATATACTAGAGAGTCACTTGTTTCATCGATTGGATTTTTCAGGGATTTTTCCTCATTGTCCACATGCCCGATCCAACAATTCTCTCGGCAATTTTGCACGCTTTCTATGTTGCAGATGCATTATGAAAATTACTTTGCAACATTGAGCACCACAAACCGTGGTCCAGCGCCAATAATTGGCCGATATTTAATTGATTGGGTGGACAGCTTTTAACATTTAACATTTGCCATTTATCGCACGTGCAACGCATGAATGATGATAAAAAGCACATATGCATACGGGTAAACTCCAATAAAACTAATAACGGCAAAACAGTCACTAAGTCAGTAAATCTATTTATTTATTTATTTGCACGTACGTGCCCGGTATGACCAGTATAACCGCAGATGACCGGTATGTTATCCAATATGTAATGGTGACTGTTTATTGTATTTATAAATTTTAAAAAATAAAAGAAATACATCAGAATCAGGACAGTCCAAGAAGTTTAGCGTGCTCAAGTACTTTCATGAATGCAACAACAAATGCCCTGGAAGACCCGTGCCCGTGTTAATGTTTCCTGGAAATTGCGGTTATGTAGACCTAAACTCTATTATAAGCCAATTTCCAAATGCGCTTTTTAGTGAGGAGGAGCTCCTCATAATTCATGGCTATGTTGATGGAATGGTGGTTTTTCTTTCATCGAAGCGTTGAGGCTCGTGCAGTGAGGTGCGAGGGCTTTAGTTCGCGGGCTCTTGGCGAACATGGACTTTTCGCTCGTTTATAGACGTGGCTTCAGATAAGTTTTTCTTCTAGCGGCCGCATGAGGATACCTTAGTTAACTGCGATCTTGAAGATTTAGAGTAATTATGATACTTTGAAAATAAAATGTGGATATTTCGCTTTTGAAACCTCTCAGGGACTTTATGCAGCATACCCAGGCTAGCTTATGGGTCCGGATGTACCACAGAGAGGATGGGTAAACTCATACCCATGGATCACGTGTGGGTAACGATGACATATGCGGGAATTGCTATTCAGGGGGGAGGGCGTGAGAAATTGGCAACTCCGCCACTCCGTGGACCCAAATAGAATAATGACATTACTAAAAATGTTAATTTTAATATTGAATAACTAATAATAAATATTCTAAGAATAATAATAGAGCAATTAATTGCTTCTTATTTTACAAACTAATTTCAAAAAATTCGGCGACCGATTCTCAGGGGGGGGGGCACACCTCTCTCTGCATCCGCCACTGATGGATAGACATACCTCTGGGTGCCAGGCGAAGGGTAAATTTGGGTATGATGACGAGTTTACCATGGATAATATCAGCGATCCTGGCCAGAGTTACCGCACTTTTCACGACCTGAAGGTAAAGTGAATTGACAAGCCAGTCACGCAACAGCGAGTGACAGGTCGCGTGTGGAGTGCCTGCACAGCGATCAGGAATTTCCGATCGGACTGTGTCGGTGACGTCACAATGGAATCCGAAGAACTCCAAATAGCGGGAGGTGGCAGTCATGTGTTTATGTTCATGTTTATTGCGGCCCGGTGGTGTTGGAAGCACGGCTAGTCAGAGATGCTGGGGCTATACTTACACATTTTGTCGTATTTTTTGTATTATATACTTATTCAGTACTTCATTTTATTTTTATTTGCGACAGTTAGAGAGTTCATATGAGATATTACATTTGCCTGAACCTTCTCTTTGTCATATGCAGAGAAAAAATCGAGAATGAGAAAGGGACAAAGGAATATGACAAGGAGTGGACAATCACGGTGCCAAGGTACGCGGGGCGTGCGAGCGGGTCCGGACCACTGAAACCTAGCATAAACTGCCAGTACATTTTCATTTTAGAAGGATGCTTGTCTTTTCTTTCTTATTGACCAGTTGCAGCAAATGGCCAGCAGACAGTTAAATGAGAGACGCAGAGAGCCTAAAATGGGCGTGGTCTGTCGTTAGAGGAAAAGGACGTTGCCATTGCTCTGCCATTGGCTCGTTTTCCTTCTTTTCAGTGTGAACTCGTTTGTGCACTCTGTTACACATTGTTATTGTTGCTATGCACGAATATCAAATTAATTCATACTAAAAAGTACAAGAGCTAGTGAATAACCTAATTATAGAAGGATGACGACCACGCTTTCCCACTCACCCTCATGATGCACTATATTCTGGTATACAGCCTCCTAAGAAGGGATGTGGGGCTTTATGTGAAAGGCTGAGCGGTACACTTCGTTGTTAATTGTGAGGGGCAGAACGAACATGGTCATGGCAACAAACATAGTCGGACTCATCGGGAAAAATCTGTATTGTATAAAAGTGAAAGTTTGTATGTAAGTATGTGTGTGTATGTATGTAATGAATAGAAATCGCGGACGGTGAACCGATCCGCACCAAATTTTGCATGCATACGCTTCGCGGGCCGGCGGAGGTTATAGGCAGGCTACTTTGCACCCAGGATTATTGATTGATTTATCGATTATATCGATTTTATTGATTTTTCGCTATTTTTGCCCACGGGTCTGTGGGGACATGTCTTCTGGGGTTCGTCAATACGCTGAATACGAATATGGCAACCATCTTGCACGAAATATCGATTTATTGATTTTATTGATTTTTTTAAATTTTCGCTCGGGGACGAGCAAGGACATGTCTACTGGAGTTTCTCAATACTCTGAACACAAAAGTGACAACCATTTTGCACGAAATATCGACCTATCGATTTTATTGATTTCTGGTTCTTCTGCCCAATGGAGCGGTGAAGACGTGTCTCCTGGGGTTCCCCGATACGTTGAGTATGAATATGACAACCACTCAGTACGAATATATCGGTTCAATGTCACCGAAATAGCTTTGCTAACTTTTCGCCCACAAGTCGATGGGAAAGGGTCACTTGGGCTTCGCTAACATGCTGATCACCAAAATTATGGAAATTTTAATGAATTTATCGGTGATAGTAATTGGCCTCTGCAGTGTGATGTAGCCAAGGTAGTAAGACACCCGAGCGAAGCCGGGTACGGCAGCTAGTGAGTTATAAAGCTGGCCACATGGAGAACAGCCAATGGCACGTGGATTGGACCGCCTCCCCTTCGCTGTTGAAAGATCCACACTCGTGGAAGATGCGAGAACCTGGTGGCCCGGAAGTTTCCCTAACGAGCTACGCCATGGGAGAGGAGAGGACACATCCATGGTTCAGGTGAGCCAAAGCTGGGATTAGCTGTACTGTGATCGAGGCTAAAACAAGATCTAAAACTAAAGCTGCGATAATAGCTGTATGTAATTATGAGAGCCGCTTCGATCACTGGAACGACTCTCTTGCTCCAGATAACGCTCTCATGGCGTCACAAACTGTCATTCATCCTGAAAATCCGCGAACAAGTTCGGGAATCACCATTCGTAGAGTTACTATGCCTAAAAATGCACGGACGACTGGAGCGAAGAACATGGGGGGAAACTACTGAGTAGATTTACTGCTCTTTTGCAAACCCTGGTTACAGAAGAGCGGTAAATCCACCCAGTATTTAACTCGTCGGTCTGGCTAATAATGTGAAATTCTTAATGAATTTTGTTTGAGAACACCAATGACCACAACCTCCTTTTCTTGCACCATGCACAAGTTGTAGTATCAAATTACTCTCAATTTTTGCACCACCGTCCTGCGCAGTGGGCACCTTCCGGAACCTGGGTTTGTCTTCCGAAAATGCATTAGGAGAATTAGAAAAAGTGGGGAACTCCGTCTCAAGGATATAGTAGCAACGAGTTTTTCTGACCAGTGAAGCTTTCGCTCACAAATTGTTAGCAGATTCAAACCAAGGGAAGGGTGGTAATCTGGTGAATAGGAAAACCTTGATTTCTCAGGACGCTCGTCGTAAATTCTGCTACCTGCAGTTGTATTTCTTTACGAGAAATTCCGCATTCACGCATAATAGGAAAAAAAAGAACCCAAAAAAATCGCTACGCAGCTTTTAATGCGTAAGGAATTGAAAAAATGCCCCTTTCTGACGTTATTGGGTCCCACCGCGAAAGCAGAGTGCCATTCGCCGTGTGCTTGGCCAGAAGTGAGCGAGGCTGCGTAAACTGACCCGTCGTAAGGCCGAGTTCAGGCAAAATTGTTGGCTTCACGATTGTGGCGGGAGTATCTCCATTGGTAATTGGTCCCTTTCTATTTGTTTTAATTGGCTGCGGAGAGGGCGTGCTCCAACTGAGAAGGTCGGGTAGGTCCCGCCACGATTCTGTGACCGCAACGGTATGAAATTGCACGCGTTGTCCGTCTGCTCTTTTGGCAAGGACTATGTGATGCTCCACATTCTTAAGTATTTTATATTTGATTGTACTAAGCATATACAACGATGTATTTTGATGTTTTTTTTTTATGATACACCACTTGTAAGCGCCAAGTGGTGCACTAGTTCCGCAGCTGCATCCTTAGAGTTGGATGGCCATTATTTTTGAAATCGACTTTGCGTCATAACTATGAAGACGCAGAAGCTGCTGGGCTTTGCCCTTATGAATGGTCTTCCTCGAAAATTTCGAAATCTCTAAGGAAATGATGTCATTGTCCGTCAAAGTGCCGCTGAGCCCGCATCAAAAGTGCACTTGCACCAGCGTAAGCGTGAACTAACCAGCGAGAAATGCATATCCGACCATGCCTACGCCCTTAGCGATTCCAAGCATCGATCGAGGTCCCACGCGGACGATTCTGGAGGGCCTTTAGGCCCCGTGGCCTCCCTCGTTGAGGACGTGGGGAGCCGGGGGGATCGATCGGTGGTCGCCCCGCCCCCGCGCGCCGTCAACCGCCAACCCGGCGGCCAGCCGGCTGTCCTCGGCGCGCGTGCGGTTTTTGACGCCGTCTCGCGCCAAGCACTGGTTCCTTACTTCATTCATAACTTGTTGTAAGTGCAGATGGCTTTTTATGGGTTCTTCACACCTGCAGAGGAGGTGCCTGAGACGCGGTTCTATTTTGAGTGGAACTGGTGTCGTTCGCTAGCTCCTGGCTCTTTATCTACCTTTTTTATAGCTCAAACATTTAGAAAAGCAAATTAATAGCTCTATTGGTTGCACCCATATGAGGAGCTCATTTCCTTTTCGCTCTTTCTATCTCTGCAATTATGCTTCTGTCCGTGAACCGATTATTTTGCTGTTTTGGCACTATTCGGCTAGTTCTGCCCCAAAATTTCAAAGTAAAAATTCTCGCCCAGACTTCGTCTAGGGGGGTTATTTGAGGTGCTGGACACGAATGTCGTATCCATTTTGTACCGTAACCCTGTTTTTGTAGGGCTACGGTAGGTATACTGTAGATACGGTATCTCACAAAATCCTCTCAAAATTTGCACAGAGGGGTTCTTTTGGGCGCTGATCACGAATATCGTATCCGTTTTATACCGTAACCTCGTTCTCATAGAGATACGGTGGGCATACGGTAGGAAATTGGGAGAAAATGCCGACTTCGGGAACAAAATGAAGGAGGCATGCAAAGTAAGGTTGATATTCGTGATCAGCGCTTAAAACAACCCCTCTATGCAAAATTTGAGAGGATTCTGTGAGATACAGTATCCACGGTATACCTACCGTAACCCTACGAAAACGGGGTTACGGTACAAAATGGATGCGATATTCGTGTTCAGCACCTCTAATAACCCCCCTAGGCGAAGTTTGGGCGAAAATTTTTACTTCGAGATTTTGGGGCAGAACTAGCTGAATAGTGCCAAAATTTTTACTTCGAGATTTTGGGGCAGAACTAGCCGAATAGTGCCAAAATTTTTACTTCGAGATTTTGGGGCAGAACTAGCCGAATAGTGCCAATGTCATATAGCGCTACTCATTTTAAAAACGAGGGAGATTGAGAATATGTACACGGAATTGCAATGTGTGCACTAAGCGGCAAACATCGAAATTGTTCCTTGTTGCTCGCCTACTGTTGCTTTTTTCCACGCGTTCCTCTTTTTCTTTTTAATTTCTCGCGAACGCTCATTGTTGGCGAAACAGGCAGTAATTTATGTGACTTTACTTTTATTTGAAATGTAGTAGAATCAAGAGCAATATAATACTACTATTATTGCTGTCAAATGAAGTCTTATGTGACTTTTTCTTGATTTTGGACTTGTTGAGAGTCCAACTTTTTTGCTGCAATGGTTCTTTGAACTTTTCACCTTATTTAATAGCATGCCTTGGCTTCAGAAGTATATATCAAGCTGTATTCCAGGGTTCAGTCGTTTTAGAACCTCAATATGGTTCGTAAGGTTCACATAGTCTGTTACCTCAAAGAGGGCCGATGGAGTGACTTTGTGTGCGATTACGACCGCCAGGACACGTCTGGAAGGAGATTTCACTAAATGGCAGTAGGGAAACATCAAAATGAAAGGAATCACATCGTATATACATCAAAAAAGTGTAAAAAAATAGACCAGTTGGAGGTGACCGCGATGAGGTCGTAATTGCAGACAAAGTCACCCCATCGGCCTTGTCCGAGCTAACAGACCATACTGTGCATGCAGTCATAGTACAGTCGCGGTTATCCTAACTCTGTTTTGGTCGGTTTGCTGCACCACCTCGCAACCGCCAAGCCACACCACCGCGACGCGGTTTTGCTGCTCAGACTTGCCGATCCTGGCATGTTTTGACACGAAAGAATTGAGTTCTAACTTGTACTTATGTGTTTTCTTGTTGCGGTCCACGCGGAGCTTGTTAGGCATGTCAGAACCGTGGCGAAGCCGCGTCGTGGCATTGCTGCTTGGCAGTTCCGGGTTGGTGACGGCATGGTAATCAAAACTGAACCTGATCAGGACTTGGTAATTTTGTTAGGCCAACCACGAGGTTCTAAGATTTCTTTACTGCTTATTTCGAGAATTAAAAATTCAAGCTCTCGCATTGATCTAACAAAACTATCTACGGGAAAATCCAATGACCGCGCGCACGCACCCCGCCACTTGTGTGGACAGGTCAGAACACGATGCAGTAGATCTTACGAGAATGAGAACGAGGATATCGATGAAATGTGAGGATGCACAGACAGCGAGTGCGAAGTGGTGCGTGAGCTGTGAGGAGCGTGCGAGCGGGTCTCGATCATCGGAGTCACTTGTCCTTTTCGGAATTTCTTCGTTGTTGGATTATCAAATGATCCCACTTCATTCATGTTTTCCAGCAAAAAATATGCTAACGTCAAGGAAGACGTTCATTTATTCAGCGTCAGACTTGTTTTCGTCCGGTGGCCATGTTGCATCCCGAGCATTCTTCTCGTTCGTCTCGTGGGAGTTCGCCCTCTTGTTTCTCATGAGTCGTCGTCAACTCATCGCATCTCCCCTTCGGCCAGCGTCTTCTGTTTTGAGAAAAGGCGGAGGAGGCTCGAATACCAACATTTGTCTCGGGTCAATAACCAACTAAGCCTAGGAATGTAGCCGTGCCTTTTTAGCGATCAATGCTCGCCTACTCTTTCGCAATGCACATAGTAAGCTGAAGTTGTTCATGCTACGCGCTCTGTTCCTCGTATTCGTTGGTTAACTTCGGCAAAGTGCGTTTATGCTAGGAGGGTTTGTCCGTCGTCCTTCCATTTATGCTGAGAAAAAGAGCTCTCGACGGGACGTTTTTGCTTGGCTTGAGATGAATTATTCTCGTTCCACCCTGCTTCTTTCACGTTTTCAGCTGACACCGTCATCTAACGATCCCCATTAGTTGGCGTGCCGTCTTTAGGTGAGGTTTAGGCTGCGAAGTTTCTTTTTCAACTGAACTCAAAATAATTTTACTGACAAGGAGTTGACAATTAATGAATGTATGTTATAAATGCTGATTTTGACATCATATATGTTTGACCAGGAGCTATGCAGAATAGCTAATCCTATAGCAATTTACAACGTCATCTCCTCAATTGAATTTCCAAACTTTTCCGTTCCGACAGCCTAGAAGTTGAAGGGTCTTCACCACTGCGCACATGTTGGTCCCACAGCGCGCAATTTGCGTGTACGGTATTCAGGTTGTGCGATTCGACATTTATTACTTAGTCGAACGCAACTCCCACTAACTTCCCGTTCGCTTTTTATGATTATCCTTTTAGTTGCGTAAAAAAGTTCAAATTTATTGCTGGAACAATCCGGTCCTTATGCCCATTTCCGTTTCCTTGTTCCCATAATTGCTGGTGGTATGTTTTCTTTACTGTTATCGACTACTTTAATAATTCTTCGGTTCTTTCTAACTCTTACATCTATTTGCTAAATCATATTCAGCAGTCGTTCCATCGCTAGAAACATGTTCCGGTCACCGTTTGCAGTCGGCTGCAAACTAAAGTCTCGGAGATGTTTTCTGATGAATGTTTTCTGTTGTAATATTCCAGTGATATTTCCTGTGGTTATGGCGAAGTGCTTATCAATCACATATGTTGTGAGCAAGCAAAGTCGCTGCTATTGCAGTTAGTAGGAGAACTTCAGAACCCTCGAATTCTGCAGCCCTTACGTACGTGTCAGAATTAGCCATTTGCGGTTGTGTGTTGTTCTGTTGCCGAAACCATTGTGAGTTTGAGGAATGTTTTGCTTCTCCTATTTGAAATGTGGACAGAACTCGCCCTGTTGGTTTTCCTACGTCGCAAGAAATTTTCAACCCTATATTTGGAGTTTAACGATAGTAGCGAGATTGTTGTTCTTTTTTTTTTTTTTTTTTTTT
>KN731660.1:0-11841 GCA_000816745.1 Ancylostoma duodenale | reverse complement strand
CTTTTTTTCCAAACGCGACACTGGAACAACCATAGGAACAACCACATAAGGATAGAAGTCATCACGGATAGAGTTAAATTAGTGTTTATCAGCTTGTCCTATACCAGAGGTATGGGAGGAGATTATCTTGAGCTGTGCGATGGGTTCACGCTTTACACACAGCGGCAGCTAGAACCCCTTACTGAGATGAATTCCCTAGCATGAAACGCCGCACATTACACAAGATCACTGTTGGTTCTAGGAGGTCGTTGAAAGTGCCATAAATCTGCCGGACTCTCTACACAAGAGCGTGAGTTATATCGTGTTAATGTCAGTAAGAGCACTGAAAGAATAAAGGATAAAAAACATAGAAGCTCTTGTCACACACTGATAAAGAAGATACGATCAAGTGAACCTTTGCAACAGCACAGTATTACAACATCTCATGTTGTGTCATTCCTTGTTAGCAGGTTTGGCTCCGTGGCCCTGTACCATCTGAGGTGGTATGAATTAGTTTGAGTATTTGTAGGCCAAATTTAGGAACTCCTCTACTCTTTTTGCGCAGTCACCAATTTCTGAATTTGTCGAAGAAAAGCAAACATACCTTCTGAAAGCAGTTCTGAATATACTCAGCAGCAGAAGAATAGTCATTGTCACCTAAAGTACTATAATATAACCACTACAAGAAAAATTATTATCACTAAGAAATCGTCTTCAAAATCAGAAAGACGTTTCCAGATGTCTTACCAGTATAACTCTTGAAGTAATCGTCCAGTCGGGAATGTTCCAATTTTGCTTTGAAAAGGTCGACTTTGTTCAGGAAAAGCATAAAGGAGCAGGTTTTCAAGAACTCGTTTTTCACGATATCATTAAACAGGTCGATGCTGTCCATTAAGCGGTTCTAAAATGGATATATCTGAGGCCGAGAGATCAGAAGATTTGAAATTTCAACATATTAGGTTGGTGCATAATTAATGCGGCTTTTTTCGTGACTTCTTTTCTCGATGGAAGTCGAAGCTTTTCAATCGGACTTTCCATGAGAACGATCCCCTCTTTCCACTTATTAAAGGCGCTATCAAAAGCCGCATCTACATCCGCTATAACATGCTTCATCTCTTCGGGAAAAGTTGGTATGCAGCACAGCCATTCCGGGATCTCAGCAAGCCTTTCAAAAATGGATCAATCAGCAGGAATATTTTGAAGGATTGTTTATTTTCACAAGGCACGAGCTTCATAGATAAAGAAAGAAGAGGTTGGCCATCAAATTCCGAGCGCCAAGAATTTTGGGCAGCCGTGAAGGAGGATGAGAGCTTGACAATGGGAATGCTGTCCGAAGTCTTCAACATGGATGACTCGACCATGGTTCTTCCTCTCAAAAGGCTCAGAAAAGCATGGAGATTGACGAAATGGGCCTGCCGAACTCTCAGACAGGAGCAATGTTCGAATTTTCACAGATTTTCTGTAGGAAGCGAGAAGGCTTCATTTCTGAAGAATCTCGTCAATCCATCCTCCTTCCCTTCCACGGCTGCTAAAAGTTCCTGGTCGGCGAAATTCGATAGTGGAGCTCATTCTTACACCTCTGTAGGATTGTGTCTACTTACATGAACTACTCGAACATTTCTCAACTTGGCTGTGCCGATTTTTCTTCAGCCAAAGTTCCGTTGAGATCGCGGAATAACTGTGTGGCATCTCTACTTTTCCCGGAGTGGTCGAGCATGAGATGGTGAATATGGATACTGTTTTCGATAGCAGCGCTACTCTACGAGAAAAGAAGAATATTTACATGAAAAAACCGTTCAAGAGGCTTCAATTTTTAAAGAGAAAAGGAGTTGCGAAAAAAGCCGCATTAATTATGCACCAACCCAATAGTTTCAAACGAGAGCATTAATACCTTTGGGGGATTAGCATTGGACGTTCTTGGCCGTATAATGGCATGGTATGGTTTGAAACCTGTAGCGATTACCTGAAAGGCAACGAATATGAAAATGAACTACGTACACTTAAAATTCTATAATGGTACAAGGAACCCACCTGTACCAGCTTCATATCCTCTTCCATGATTTGGTCATAACTGCTTAGTGATGCCACGAACATTACAGCTGTGACATCCTCGAAAAAGTGGATCCATTTCCGCCTCTCTGTTCTTTGACCACCAACATCTATGAGTCTAAAAGTATAAGTAGAATTATACCGACTTGAATGGCGATTAATACATAAATCAAAAATAATAGGATAACCGCACCTTATGGCATATTTTTTGAATTCAAATGCAAACTCATGGACTCCTATTGTAGCTTTCCTCATGTGAACAATATCCATGCTAGTTGGCAAGTAATCAGGAGCGAGAATCCGGTGGAGGTTTGAGGAGAAGCTTAAAAAGAGAGAATGAGCAGTAGAAGGTATATTATTGAGTGTAAAAACAAGTGCATAGGGATTCCTATAAAGGGCCCATAGAGAATTTGAGGGGTTGACCGGCTGTAGTATTAAATGGCTAGATAGTCATTCAAAATCTGAAGGAATAGCGAGCTTTGGGTATTGGAGCTTGAGCGTGAACCACGTAGCAAATCTCTGGCATGAATGAACATGAGTGCCAAACTCTCGTTCACTTAGAAAGGTTGATGAGACTGTACAGAAAAAAAGCATTGTGCAAGAAACGAAGATTGAAATGACGTGCATTCAATTTGGCTCACAAATGAGTATTAAGCGGAAGCTGTGCTACTCACTAGGTGTAGTTATCCGGGATACTTGGCCATGTCGCATTTTGTGCTAGGAAGAGTTGAACACTTTCCAATTTCCTGAAATAGCTCATCTGTCTCTACTATTTTTGAAAACCACAATCTGCTCCGAGCTCTGAGTGCTGTGTCCAGAATCTTTTTTTAGGTATAGACAAGGAGATTTTCCACTAATGATGAAGCAGATACAGACGTATGCACATATTCAAATGATAACTCTGTCAGAAATGCTATGGATAGCTCCATAACCCATAGCAGAACATAGAATTTACAATTCTACCTGAATTGTTGAATATCAAACTAATAATAACTCACAGGAAGTTGTTGAGCAATTGTAATTCGTACTTCTCTTCCATAGTTTCAATTTCATGACTGTGCCGAGAGAACTGCTCCAGGGTAGGCTGGAATAAAATTGCTTGAACTCTCTTTACCAAAGGGTTGATGTAATGCAAACCTCGTGTGAAACACAAAATCAACCATTTTCTGTGGGGCACAGGCGGACGCAAAAAGGGGCGTGAGGGGGGAGGTGTGTGTGCGGAATAAAGTGGGTCTCAGCTACTTTTCGAACCCGAATGGGAAACAAAGTTAATAATAATATTAGTCATAATAACAAATTACCGGAGGAAATTATTTAAAAAAATAATGATAAAAATAAATAGTTAAAAATAAACTAATACAAGATTTTTTATTTATCATCCCAATGGCTGTAGTATCTCTGCTGTAATCGTTGCCGTTGTTGTCAAGATCTCAGTACACACTTCACATTTCGTTCACGTATATACTTCTTAGTACGGTTTCTATCTTTTTTTGTGAAATTGAAATTGTTCCAGTGTACTTCCCATTTTTATGACGTCTTCCGAGAAATGGCTGTTTATTTATCGGTGACGCTAGAGACTACAATGCAATAGAAAGTCTGGTTTGACTACATAACTGTGAACGTAGGTGGATCATTTTCGTCTTATTAGGAAAAGAACTGTTACGAGAGATCGCGAATATCGTCAGATTTTATTTACGATGCTACAATAAAATATTGGTTAAGAGAGGATGGAGACTTTTTCTCTTTTATTCAACACAATTCATAAGGAGGGTTTTTGTGTTGTTAACGACATTGCCCGTGAAAACTTCCTTGTTTGAGATTCTGCCGTATGCCAGGTCTTTGTGGAATGCATTAATTAAACTCAACGGGGGAATCGCACGTCCGGAATATGCCCGAAATCCACGGAGTCGAGACGTTGTGCGGGCTTGAAGGTATGGACGAGTGTTCCTTCATGATCGTCCGTGGGTTAAGAGAAAATGGATGGTAATCCGATCAAAAATAACTGAGGATTGTTAACTGTCGCGTTGTTGGGTGGTTTTTTCATACTATTCTCCATGGGGTCGCACTTCTTACGGCAGTGTCTGCCTAGATTGTTCTAATTATTTATGTCCCTTTCATAATAGTTATTCACTAGAGACACTCTACCAGCAGCTTTGGCGGACCCGAAATTAGAGAAGACTTTTCTATGAGAAAAGCTCCGTATCAGGCCATTTTGACTATTTATTCCATTCTTTTCCTTCGGTTACTGGCTTTTTTCAATCACATAATTTGGTACGTTACATTAGAAGAGTTTCACTAGCGAATGTTCTCCTGGCGGGACTTTTTTTTTTTTTGAGGGAAAACCCGAATCCCCCCGCACTCCTCTCCCCTCATTTCTCCACCCCTCTCCACTGCCGCAATTGCTTGAATAGACTTGCTTGACTAGAGGAATACACCTCCCTATAATGAGATGAATCTTCTCGGTAAACACGGAAATGCTCAGAATTATATCACGACTGGTTGAGTCTTAGGCGTACAAAGCTCGTAACCATTAAACTGCACCTACGCTAATCAAAATTCTGCCACAGGAAGTGATGTGACGACTATTCGCGACTAGTCGTCCATGATTAATCACTACCTGTTATCGAGCGCAGTTCGTTGAAAGTTAATAGTTCGCAAGAATCTAGTCGGCTTTCACAAGCAATAACGGAACCCTCGTCTGACAAAGTTTATGTTTGCCTTTCCGAACCCCAACAGAAAAATATTAGCTCGCAGTCGCTGGGAGTTTTCTCTCCATGTTACTAGGATTATGGAAATTTGACTCTCTTATAGCGGTTTGCGTAGCTAATGGAATTACCACGCTAGTGGTGTTGTGTGTCAACAGACATTTACCCTGCTAACTCATTTGAATATCTAAAAAAGTCGCTTCAGTAAACAGTAGATGGAATCACAAACCTTCTCTCCTTCGGGGACATCTACGCTCGTCTGTTCAACGCCAACGGCAATAGCATGGAATGCGTCCACGATATTTTTTCGAATAATGAAAATGGCGTCGATTGCTTCGGTTTCGTTGAAACCAGCCGAGTGAATCAGCCTGAATCGGGAAAGCCGTGGGAAGGCATCGCTACATTTTAACATGATTGTAAGATTTTGTTCTCAAAAACAACAAAGCACAAAACTTCTATGAGATTTTATTCACTTACTTTTTTTGCAGGAGTGAACATGTGCGCTCATGAAAAGAAGAGGGAGAGGAAAAAGACGAAGAAGATACGGGCTCATTCTTGGATGATTTCAAAATCATCAAACACGAAGAATTCGAACGTAGAGAACTTTGAAAGTTGTTTGAGTCATAGCAAATGGAATAGTTGCCTTGCCATAGTTGAAAATATGCAATCTTTTAGCAGTCTTTTTTAAACTCTTTTCACATCTTTTTTATTTCTCCTTATCTTTTTTCTCATGTTCAACACTCTATGAAAAACATCTAGAAAAGTGGAATTAAACCTTACTACTACAAAAACTGCTGAAGGCTACTGCAATGTTCTTGAAGGTTGTCAAAAAGCAAAGCTCATACTCACCTCATCTGCTTCACAATGGTACTCTTCCCTGAGTCAGCACTGCCTATAAGAACACCAATAAACAAGCCTTTCAGCTCATTGAATTAGGAACTCACCCAGAAGTAAAATTTTAATTTTCCTCTTCTCTGATACGTGTTCCTTCTTGAGCTCCGAATCAATTTGTCGAGACTTCGCCTCATCACCAGACTCACTTTTCAGCCCACATAGGCCAGATCCCATACCTGAATAAAATTTGCAAAAAGCTTTGGATATAAAAGGATTTTTGCAGAGTTCCATCAGTGAGGATATTACGACATGAAATGTGAGTTTTTGTGAGACGAGTAATCAACCATAGTAGTTCAAATGAAAAGAAGCGAATTGAAAATGAAGTGAACTTGCTGGCCTAGTCTGGATTAGACAGTAGTATGTGCAAAGTAATGATCTGAGGCGAATTAGACCGAAGCTAGAGAGCTTGCCAACATACTAAATTGCACACTGTTTTTGTAAGAGATAGACAGTTAAAAACTATGCGAAAAATTTGTTAAAAATTGCACAAGTTTTGAAAAAGCGACGGAATTCCCATACATTGTTCGCCAAGCCTTACAAGAAGAGTTACAGGTAATACTGGAGACATAATGCTAAGTAATTAGCACTAAATAATGGGTTGAAGTCGTAGATTAATCTTGTAAAGGACATCAGAGAATAATTTCTTGATTTTAACCTCATTAGACTAAGAATCAAGCAAAAAGTGGGTGTACGTAGTTCAATTCTCATCCGGCTGAAACAATTTCTAACGAATCGAATAAGCTGTAAAACAGCCCACTGGACCTAACTCAGGTCCCCTTCTGTATGAGTAGGAGCAAAGTAAAAGAAAAGGTCCTATGAGCGAATCCACGTTTCGCCAGTATTAGTCTATGGTTGTGAAGAACAAAACTTTACTGAGCGAAAGTAATGCAAGTGAAGGGAAAAAGCAAATGCCGAAGATGGTACAGGTACAACATAGAATTAAGAAGAAATAAGGTAAAGAAGCTGAGACAATGAAAGCTTTTTATTTTTTATTCCGCACTTCAGAGGAAGAACCGCGGGCCATGCCGTTATAATGGAAAACAGTCATTAGACAGTGTTAATTCTGCACTGGTACCCATGAGCAGTGAAGCAAGGGTTTGGTCGAGTCACGATCTCTCCTATGTGACAGAGCCCTTATGGATGTTAACTGGAACTTTGTAGGTCCAGCTTGTTGAAAAGACAAAAAATGGTGTGGATGTTAACTGTACCCACATTGAACAAGGATCAGTTGACATCAAGTAACACAGCCTCCTGTCGGCAACGCGACGATGACCTTGACGTATGAGCCTAAAGCTGCATTTTCTTTCTTGGGAGCTATTTAGAAATGAACTCTTGATTTAATAACAGATGTAGTTGGATTTCGACCTGTACACGGTTGCGAACACATTAGAGTTACCTACTCGTTGATCAGCCTGATATAATTAGGCCTATGATTTGCCAAGAAACGTAGGTGTTTTTCCTAAAATAATGAGTAGGAGTCATTGTTGCTCCTTTTTTCTCACCTACGGTTTCTTAGCGTTCTGACTTGTGAACAACGAAGGATCCAAGTGCATTGAAAAAAGTAAGTATCACTCCCATAAGAGATCATAAATCACTCACATATATAGGAATTACGCCTTTGCTTAGGAGCTTATAAGGGACACATCATATGTAGTTGCTGTATGCACGTAGTTTGACGATTCCATAATTTGACAAGCCAAATCCACTTTTATTTAGAAGAGAAACAGCGACTGGGTAAAAAAATGTAGTTTAAGGTCTAGTTTCGGAAGCCTTATCAATATAGAGCAGATGAACAACTACTACAGAGTAGATGAATGATGAACTTACAGGTACATCAAGGGGCTGAGAAACCGACACTCAACAAACTAATCTGGTATTTCAAGTTACATTACTCCTAGATGAAACGAGTACGATTCAGACTTCGGAGAGGAAAGGCTGAAAATCAAGGCAGCCACTATGTAGTAAGAGGGGATTCGCTCGGAGACGGGCAAATTAACTAAGCACCCACTTGAAAATGGAGCTCTTCTCCACGACGTGGGCGAATTTAGGGTGAGAAATCTTGGGAAAGCAAGCCAGTGTCCTTGGCTTAAAATTTCTGTTATGCAGATGTTCTAAAATAGTTTCTGCACAGAAACGGAGCTGCGTAATGAGCAAGCGCTGGATAATCGTGAACAGTTACTCGAATAGAACTTGCTAAACATTAATTATATCGAGAAATTCGTAAAATGTAACCGTGATGAGGAGCATAACTAACTGCATTTTTATGGTATTTTTCCAGAATCCTCAATGACTTAAAATAGCTAATGATATTTCCTTCTAAAGCAACCAAGAAGAGGTGCAAAGCATGCAGAAAAGCGGCTCTCATTGAATAGCACAAAGATCATGTAGTGAAAATCACATTCATGGGCAAGCGATTCATTTATGCACGAGAGTTCGCTAGATGGGGTTGCAATCAGAAACATAGATATAAACATGTTGTCTTACTTGCAGCTTAGCAGTAACTATAACTTACTTCTACAAAAAATATTTGTCTAGTTAACAGAGCAACAGTGGTGAGTAATTCTCATTTGTGCTCTTTTTCGAGCTGTATGAAAACTTTGTTCATACTCACAGGATATAAGAGTAATCTAATTTAGCTAATAGGTCGAAGAAAAGCAATGTAACAACAAAAACGATGAAAAATAGGTAGAGCCTGATGGAGACGCCACTCCTATTGAATTCCTTTAGAGATTCGGGATTCTGGCCTAGACCTTCACGAGAACACCATAAATCTGAACGATTCTCATTCTGTCAGCTGTACTTTATCGTTCCATTGGATACAAACGTAATTCTAATAATATTGTTATTTTTGCAGTCCACTGAGGAGAAAACACCTACGACAGACCCAATAATTTTCATATTCTTCGTTTTATTGTGATGAAAAAACCTTAAATGATTCGGAGAGTTATTGGATAATTCCGGCCATAGACGTGTGCATTTATGATATGAAATCTCGTAAGGCGTAAAACACAGAATATAGGTGCTAAAATGGCCATAAAACGGAAAACAAAAACCTCGAACAAGCTTGGACTTTAAATAGGAAATCATTCTGCGACTATGATTTTGAAGGACCCTGTTCTGAACTGATATGGCTAATTTTTGAATCGTATCCGTAAGATACAAAAGGAGAAGGGACCTTAAGGTAGCAGAATAATTTGTGCTTTTTCTGAGTTCCACCATAGACGAAGTTATTGGTTAATTGTTTTTTAGTGCTCTTATAGTTTGCGTAGCCAACTTTTGAAAGGAATAGGAGCACTTTTGGTGAAATATTTGGTAATAGTGGTGTTATTGCTTCATATATTGTTTCAAAGGTTTTTCAAGGCAGCTGACAGTCCTGAGGAAAAATTCAATGGATGTTTGATGGCCATTCAAGCAGTTGATCACATCTTTTGATGGGAAGAGAAAGGAAACTTTAATAACGAATAATTAGGATGTACTGGTGGAGGAAGAGGGTTTTTTCAGTCTTCTCGAGAGTCACATTTCTATCCTTCTCTACCTCCACTCCCCCCCCCCCTCTTCCCCAGGAACCCTCCTTGGCTTACTTTTTCCTTAATTGTTTTGAATTTGATAACTGGATTTTGTCCTTGAAAGCATGAAGGAGGTTCTAAAGCGTTAGTGGATAGTCTCTTGTGAACTCTGTTCAACTGCTCGGCTATGGAATCGGAACGGAACAAGGACCTAGAGCTGGCTCGGGTAGTGGCTTGGCACGTTCTTAGGTGATTAGACTCCACCCAAACGCATTCAGACTCTCACCTCTTTTTCCACGTGGAGAGGAAACGTCCGAAGCCATTGAGGTGCTTTCTCATCAAAAATGAACGGTGAACTTTCCTTTTTTGGGATAAAAGTGGATAAACAGTAGTTTCCTGTGTAAGCTGCCATGAAACGACGTAATCTACACACTTTGTAGATATATATTACGCTCAGGTTCCGAAAAAAATTCGAACTATTCATTCGTATTATTCTGAGCGCTAACCATCCTCAAAAACTAGTCGCACTGCGTCAACAATTACTTGCCAAAGTTGTTATTAGCGGTAAAATGATGGCTACGTGGAATATGAGTCGCTTATTATGTAGGAATCCCAGTTCGAAGACCGGTGAAGTAAGAAGGAGAAATACAACAAGTATGTATTATCTGTATAGGGGCATCATCTATGTAGCCATCCGGAAATTGCTGTACGGTGTGATTTGATGAGGCGAGGAGTGTCGGGTGTAAATTGAGGAAACGACGACGTGTGACAAAAAAATGGGAACTGAGAATGATTTCAGTCCTGAGCAAAGGCGCAATAAAATGCATGCAATATCAGGGATTTGACTATCTCATTCTGATTAGAGGCTTTTCTTCGTACTTGCTACTGTAAACTAAAGCCCCATGGCAGTTAACAGGTAAGGACGAGCGAGAGAAAGTTACGAGAACTCATCAGAACCAATTGTCTGTTTAAAAGTCACGATTAATGTAAATTAATCGGAAATGAAAAGGCAACGATTTATCTCATGCGTCAGTTGATGTACAAACGTCAGACTGGCTCGACTGAGCAGCAGGGGAAAGCTCGACCACGCCCCACTATTAATCGGGAAAGATCCTTTTCCATTTTAATTGTGTCACTTGATATGGAGCACCACCATTAGTTCTTCTCGGGGTCTAGGCAACATAGTTCAGGAAAATGGACCTGTGTAAGGCTCGAAAATTCACAGTATGTAACCAAATAAGTAGAAGAAGAAGAAAAGAAAAGAAAGAAGGGGAAAAAAGCGTCATGAATTTTTAGAGATCATGAGAGTGAAAATGGCAGAAGTCCTGTGTGTATTTACAGGTAAAAGAATTTATAGAATAAATAAAAGAACTTCGAGAAAATTCATCTTCTCATGTACAAGTTATCATTTTGTAGTACAAACAGTGGTTGAAGGATAATTTCTGACAACTTGATAGAGCGAGAATTACAGGGGAAATACCCACGCGGGAGGAGAGCATTTGAAGGGAACCGACAGCCGCTTATACTGAAACATTTTTAGACGTTGAAATATATTCTGAGGATGACAAGATCAACGGTTTGTTAGTATGGAGATAGAAGCAGCAGGCAATATCGCTAAGAGACGGATACAAAACATTTGATCACACAGGTCTATCCATGCAGTCTTTCAGAAATGTTGCCAGGGTTGACTGAAATGGAAGAGATGCAGCGGGAGGGGCTTTCAGAAGAAGGAACAAATGCAGCACAAGGAGAGTGGTCATTTGTCGACTTTCTGCTGAGGTCCTTCTGCATCAATTAAACTTAGGAGCCCTTCAGCACATTAGTGTGAGTGCTCTACAGTTCGATGGTATCCGTAGAATTCGTCTAAGACCGTTGCAAGACCTGAAACCTTTCGACTGAGCAACTGGATCGACTTCCAGAGTTACATCATACCGAGAATTCTAGGAAGAGCCACTCCACGCGCCGGCCTGGATCGGCCAGGGATAAAGCTGGGTATTAGATGTCGGCAACCGATGAAATATGCATGGTAGAACCATGTTTCTAACCATCCTCAACTCCTACGGCTGTTCAACTCCAGGCATCTAAGTAGGCACCATCATGCTTCCAAAGCAGTGGTTCACACCAAGAAGCAATCGCCACATAGCACTTGCAGGAAATGTGTGGGAATGGAGTGGAATCGCTTATATTTTGGCGGATACCACGTAAGCCTAGACGAAAATAAATAAGCATTGGGTGACATAGTGGGTCTACGTGGAACTGGCAGAGGACGAATTAATCAAGATCCTTGTCATTAGTTCGTCATTTGTTCCAAAATCGGGCAGTCTCATTGTCTGTTTGTTGCACCAACTCACACCCATAATGAGTTTATGGTTCAGAGCAAAGTCTCGGAATTCGTACTCATCAATTACTCTGATAACTGTGCAGCATGAACGCAGCCCAAACGCCGTAATGGTTCGGTTAGAAACGCTAGCAGCAACGGTTGACAGTTGCTGCCATTCTCCCCTTCATTGCTGCTCAAGCTTTACCCCTTAGCAGCAATGGAGGGGAGGATGGCAGCAATGGAGGAGAGAATGGCAGCAACTGTCAACCGTTGCTGCTAGCGTTTCTAACCGAACCATTACGGCGTTTGGGCTGCGTTCATGCTGCACAGTTATCAGAGTAATTGATGAGTACGAATTCCGAGACTTTGCTCTGAAACATAAACTCAT
>KN731658.1:0-11989 GCA_000816745.1 Ancylostoma duodenale | reverse complement strand
GAATGGGCATGCATGGGTTTTGCATCGACTTGTGAAAAGAACCGGTCATTAAAGTTTTCATTCATTACTTCCATTGTTTCTTCACAATCAGGAGCGTGTCATGTCTGATAAAAATTTACTCATTGCGATTTCCATAATTATGCCAAAAATTTGCAGGTTTCTTTGAAATATAAAATTATTGCATGTCAACATAGGGAACATTCACCAGCTTAATGTACGATGCACCTCAGTCGGACATCCAGCAGAAGTTGGCCCGATCAAAAATGAGTGGAGAGAGGAGTTACAAGTGCGCAAGCTGGTGAAGTTGCAAGGTGTGCGATGACATTGCTCGTGACAGAGCAGTATTTTTGTTCTTGAGGTACGTGGGAGCCACTCCCGTACCCTCATCACTCACGAGAAGAAAAGTGGGGGCCACACAAACCCATGCAAAACTCACGTTACCTCATGCAAAACCGATGCAGAACCCATGTAAAACCCAGTTCTCAAACCGTGTTCTGCATGCGATTTGCATGGGATCTGCATGGGTGTGCATGACTTATTCGTGGGATTTGCATCTTTCAATCCGATGCAGAACACGGTTTTATCCCATGCAAAACACGGTTTCTAGGTCTCCTGAGTATATCCTCCTCAGTGAAGCCCTTCACGAAATATAAATCTAAGTGCATAAGCTAGGATTGTTCATGTCAATGTAAAGCAAAGGTAGTTTTCCTTCAATTTCACTGACTACAAAACCTAGCCCCACAGAAGCTATGGGTTTTCATACCCTTTTCCCTGTTTATGGAGATTTAAGGAACCAGGATAAATACTCATTCTGTTTTTGACCCGACATGCTTGATGTGCTAGCCAAAATGCTGCATAAATTCTGCTATACGGAATAAAATATTTTTGAAACAAGAATCAGTATGTAACTACGAGTTGTGTGAGATTCTACGCGATCTTATTTTTCATTTCCACTCATCTAGACACCGGAATGCATCCAATTCATGTAAAAAGCGCCGAATTTGCGTACTCAGTACATTTGAGTTTGGATAAACTGCGAAACTGTGCTGATGAAGGTGGCAAACGGCAAACTCACATACATTTTGCTGATAGATAAGTGAAGGCAACCTTCCGAAACCATGTTCTCTCGTTCCTCTTCAATTCATGCGCTCAGAACCGAATATTCTACTCGAGTGCGCAAGAAATCCTGCATTCTCTCGGCTTCCCTGGTGCGATCAGACCCCCGGGTAGCGCTTCGTGGCGCTCGGTCTCGGACCCGTGCGCCACATTTCCTTTAGGCTACCTTTCGCGCCGCTCTTGCATGGAAAGGTGCACCACTTAACGTTTGAGCTACCTGAACTCATAGGTTAACCTTGTGTGTATTCTGAAAATCATTTATTAATGTGAAATCTTTTATTTCTGCGGTGGAAAAAATGAACGGAAGTTTCGCTCTGGTCCCACGTAGCACAACTAGCTAAAACGTCGAGTGTCGTTGATTTGTTGGACTGCCGTTCCTCTTAAATAATTCGCCTTTTTGGAACAAAAAAAGTAGTCACTCGATCCGATCCTTTTGAAGTTTTACAGAGAAATTCTGATGTGGTCACGAAACCTTTCTCGGTTGCTTTCCCGTGTGGTCTCTACTAGTATCCAGAGTGCGAAAATTATGCGGAGAAAGGGTGTCTCGGTGCTGAGAACCATGAAAATAAAATCTATCTTAACATGCTATTCATCGGGTTCACCCTCAGAATGCGACGACACCGACACCGGAACTGCATAGTTGCGGGACTCTGTTTTTGCTGTATGGGCATCAAACAGCCAATACGAACTTCTTTTGTTTTAGACAGCACATGCCCACTTTGTTAGCTTACGTAGATGCAGCGCGTGTGAAGTTGCATGGGAAAAGTTGCTTCCGAAGAATATGTTAGTTTTGCGCATAATTAATGCGGCTTTTTTCGCGACTTCTTTTCTTGGTGAAAATTAACGCTTTTCAAGTTGTTCCTTTTTCATGAGAACAATATTCTTTTTCCGTTTATTGTAGGCGACATCGTATCCACATTCGCCATAATAAGCTGTATCTCTCCCGGAAAGGTTGGAATGCAGTACTGTCATTTTGTGATCTCAGCGAGCCTTATGGGGATGGAACAATCAGCAAAACCAAGCTGAAACATTGCTCATATTCATGAGATACAAGCTTCGCAGATGGAGAAAGAAGAGGTCGAACATCAGATTCCAAACACCAGAAATTCTGAACAACCGTGGAAGAGAACGAAAGTTTGACAGCAAGAATGAGTGACGAAAAATTCAATATGGACCCGTTCGACTATGGTTCTTCCTCTCAAAAGGCTTCAAACGTTCCTAGTCTTCGAAATTCGATCGTCGAGCTCTTCTTTCTTCATCTGTAGGGTCATACCTCTTTACGTGGAGTTATTAAACAATTTTCGACTTGGTTTTGTTGCTTTTTCTTCAGCCAAAATTTCGCTGAAGTCGCGAAATGACTTTTCTTTATTCCAACCTCTCCCAAAGTGGTAAAGCATGAGATGGCGAAGGTGACGTTGATACGATTTTCGATGGCACTGTTACAAGATAAAAAAGATGATTATTCCGCATGGGAAAACCGTTTCAGGAACGTTAATTCCCAACGAGAAAAGGAGTCGCGAAAAAATCCGCATTAACTACGCACCAACCTAATATTAGTAAAGAAAATGAGTAAATGAGAGATGTTCCGGTTTCTGTTTTTGAATTTGTTCACCTCTAAACGTGCTTGTAGTTCAAGCTTCTTAACGACAGGCATGCAGTATCTTCGCTCCCCAGCTTTCAATTTCAATTCAAAATGAATTGAAAAAAACTCTTCCCAGTAGCTGTGGGAAACATTCCCCAATCTTTACGTGTTTTCGTCTGCTAATTCCTTCTTCAACACCAAGAATTCTATTATAAAACGTAAAGAAACGGCATGCCCTCAAGCTTCTCCGGCAATGACTCACCTGGGTACAAAGATAATTCCGCAACAGCTCTCATCGTTTATTATTTGGAGGTTATTTGTACACTGTTGTCTCCTCGGGACGCTATAATGCGTATCACCAGTGACAACAGTTGAGAGGACAGCACAGAGAAAAAAGAACCCGAGAAAAGGTGCAGCAAGTGGACAGGAATGAGAGAAGAGCAGGTTAACTGCACGGATAGTCAGCTATCATCATGGTATGAAACAGACCACAGAAGTCGGGACAGTTCCATGAAAATTGTGCAAATACTCCATACTTGCGAAATCGTCAAAAGCTAGCGAAGAAGTTAAACTTATCCCTATCTAATAAAAAGCCAGCGCCTTTGCTTGCATCCAACGTAGCTGTCGTAACATTGACTCCTCACGCTAGCTGCCATTGCGATCCCTACATAATAAAAAGCTAGCGACTTTATTACCATCCAACGTACCTGTCTGTTCTTTGATCCCTCATATGAGCCACTACCATCATACCTATGTATATAATAAATCATACATATAAGAAAGCGCAGAACCTCCTATCGTCACTTAGGTTGGTGGAGAGAAAGGCTGTTATTGGCTGCCCCATTCGCTTTCGAGCCATCATTGGGCGATTTGGCGTAAATAAGGCGGACTAAAGGACTGCCCATGATAAATGTATGTATCCCACATTAGTTGCAACAAAATCATGCCAATACAGAATGCAGTGTTTTTGAAGAGAGCAACATGCAGGCATTATGGTGAGGATTCGATTTCGTAATCTGTCGCGTGTCTAATCGGCAAGCCCGTGCCAACACTACTCACACCATGAATGGGCGGCTCATGCTAGACTCGCTTCAGTCCTGTGCGGCACCTTCAAACTCCTCAACTACCGTGCTCCTTGTTGTTGAGTCCTGGAACCCGTTTAAGGATCAAGCAGCTATCCATTCTGTTGTGCCTCCCAATAAACATCTGAAGATAGTGAATATTCCTCCCGGAATCACTTCCAATAATCAGCCGCTTGACGTTTCTTGCTGCATTTCAAAGCAATGAATATGCATTTCACGTCTTATATTGTATTTCATGACTTGAACTTCTCTGTGCATCAGCGTGACTCTATTCTTCGGATTATGTCCCTTGTGTATTTTCAGTTCTGCTCACCCACGACCAGAGATTTCTCTCCTACTCATGGCATGCATCTGGGTACTGTGACACCCACCTGGGTTAATTTTCAGCTCTGGTCGAGTTTAACTTCTTTCAAGAGTTCTGATGAGATGATGAGTTCTGGGATCTTGTGAATCATGACAACTATAACAAGCTATTCTTTATTCGCTGTTCTTATTGTGAAAAGCTGCTGTAACATGACCACTTTGCTATCTTATCAGTTTTGATTGTCGGAGACTTAACTGTATTTATGAAATGTTGTCGGAGGTCATAAAGGAAAAAATCTTTGAAATTGCTCAGATAGAAATTATGGTATAACTACATGAAAACAGCTTCTCTGAAGGAGACAAGCTCTGAATCGGGAATACAAGAAGGTGAGTTGCGGCAAGATTCATAACACCAGGTATGAGCTTGTAAAGGGAGAAACTTACCACTGCGCCACTGTCCGGGATGGTCCTCTTGCCATCCTCTTGCACTCGAGGAGGTCGTATACGAGGATCACCCCCGCAGCAGAAATCAGCTATAAAATGCCACTCCGGACGCTGCAGAAATGGTGGGGCACAGATTCGATATCAGTGTCGCCAACTGCATAGAACCGTATACAGTGTTAGGAAAGCCCGTTGTGGGGAAGTATCTTTCTTCTGTAAGAACATGCATTCAAGAAGAAAAGCAGTAAAATAGAGATCCCCGTTAACAAAGAAAGTCAAATAAGAACTTGCCTGATTCATTTAAGCCTAGCCGGTATAGAAATTTTTGCCCTAAAACCTCTACAGAAAAATAGTGAAGCAAATCCACAGGAAGCCACTGTCAGCGGCGGAGCGGAGCTTCCTGTGGTGGTTCGTCGAGTTGGGATAGAGCAAGGATAAGGTGGCGCACAGAAAAAGAGAGGAGTGATTTGTTTTGTATGTATGTTGGAGACTCCTGTTTCTTATACGTTTACTGGTTGACTTTCGGCATTAACGCCTTTCTCAAACCTAAATGTTACCAACAAATTGCCTTCTGGTCATAAGCTACCAAACATGCAAAAGAACAATAACGATACCAAATGGCCGATAATCGACAAGTCTCTCGACTTCCAAACCAGTGGTGAATGTTATGAATGTTACCTATATTCGAAAACTTAGCTAACACATGAACACATCCTAACACGAGCAATATTTCATAACCTCACCCCTACGTTGTTAAGTATGAAATGAGGGTACCACGGAAAAATTAAAGATAGCAGCGGGCTTATACTTTGGATCAAGTAATCAACCGCAACATCTCCCGCAACTCTTCTTTATTGTTGATTTCCGGGTTGTGCCTCCTAGTTTCAACCGCCTCCATGATTTTTCTTTCCAAAGTTTGTGTCAAATGTCGGTGAAGGACGGTTACTTCGAAAGTCGGTTTGCTCGGTGGTATGTTTCAAGGTGCGATGCCTTGAAAAGCTCTCCGACGGGTAGGAGGAAGGGTTTGTCAATGCCCTGCTATGTTCATCCAATCTTCCCCGTAGTGTTCTCATCGTCTCCTCCACGTACTTCTCTCTGCAACCATCACACCTGATAAGTATACCGTACCTCGTAGCTGACATATTTTCTCTTCGGTACAGTACTGGCCATGTTGCTCGGGGCATTTTGTTTCGTAGATGTGGATTGAAGTCAAGAGGTGTTTCAGTGTTCATGGTGTGTGGAACTCGAGCTTGATGAGTAATTCCGATTGTTTCACCACTTCGTTGACTGGTCGTGCTGGCCGCTCTCCCACATAGGGAAGGACTAGTGGAATCCCATCCAATGTTGAGTGTGGCAGGATTCCCGCTATATCCGTTTTCTACAAGTATGTGAGTTTTGGCCATTTCTACTGTCGTATATATAGCTGTGCACAACTTCTCCTTCGTCCTAATCAGATTCCTGACCACATTCGCTTTGATGAAGTGCGGATGGGCGCTTCTTGTATGTACCAAAATGTTGGCCGATACCTCCTTTTTGTACCATATATGCTCTTTCTGACCATCAATGATTCGAAATTTAGTATTCAGAAAAGGAAGATAACCATTGCTATCAGGCTTCTCCATCGTGAACGACACATTTGGATCGAAAGAGTTCAGCTTCTCGACCATTGTTTCAACCTCCACTTCAGTCATGCCTATCACAAACCCATCACCAATATATCTCTTGTAAAGAAGGATGCCTGAAGTCAGTGCTATTCGTTGGACGTGGTCCAAAAATATTATCGCCTGCAGAGGAGCGATGCGATTTCCCATGGCCAAGCCTCGTTTCTGCTCGTAGAATCGGTTTTCGAAATGGAAGACATTACAGGATAGCACAGATTCCATCATGGCTTTGACATCATCTGCGCTAAAACCCATAGTCGCTGTTTGGCCTTGATGGGGCGCGCTTTGATTGCGTTGGCGGAAAGATCTAGATGTGCAACTGACGATGGCGTTTTCAGCAAAAAGTAGAACGCAGGCACAACTGGGTGTAAGTCCAAGAGACCTTTAGCAATATTTGGAGCGGGTCTTGGCTTCACCACAGTTGATATGGTCTTCCTTACTTTCTCACATGCTCTTCGAAATGCAGCAACTTTGGTCTCAGCATAGGTCGTTGAGTCGGACAGAATTGGATTGATGTCCTTATCCAGCGACTGTGGTACAACAACGAAGGATCAGAATTTATCCCCAACCATAAACCGTACTTTGTCTTTCAAGAGAATGAGGTTTCTGAATCCTCATTGCTCACTCATCGTTAAATTATTCTGTACGTCTGCGCTGCTTCGTTTCTGCAGATTCTTTGTACTGCAAGTCACGAGACTTGCAATCCACGAGTTCGAGAGCTGGAGATGGAATCAGGAAGCCGAATTCCCCGCGATGGAAACGGCATCGAATACAGAAATGTCGATTCTCGATCGAGTACTGCAGGTCCTCTCTGAATCCTCGAACGTAATCGATGGGCAAAGTGGTGGATGCCACAAGGTGCCTAGTCAATCGTAGCATTAGTTCCCTTTCGAGAAATGGCAAAAGAGGGCCCAAGATTTAAGACAGCTAACATATCGTGATCAATATCATTAGTACCAAACACAATATGACGCTTTGGAGGGATCGCGTCCATTCTCATGAAAATTGGAAGTCTTTGCGGTTGAGATCTTTCTCGCATCTTGTTCAATTTCCTTTCCAAGCGATACTTCGCTTTGTAACGTAGGCGTTCACAGATGATCTGGTTGTGAGATGACAGGTTTCTCCAAACTGGATCAAGCTGAGGTTGCAGTTGCGATTTAGAATGGACGATGCTAAGAATATACTGTCTTCTGCGGCGTCCTCTGTCTGCGATGACTGCTTCCAACAAAGCGGTTTTCAATTTTGCAATACCACTTTGGACCCCTTGGTTGTGCTGATATGGGAGACTGGAGACCCGCTTTTCAACGAAACTGGGGAACGTGTGCTGATTTTTACAGTTTGCTAAGAAATAGAGTGCTTCATCATAAACTACAGCTAGCTGAAGGGAAGCAACATATCGTAACAATACAGAGAAAGCGTCCTGACTAATATGATGTTGTCTCTGCAGGGCAGTGCTCTCTCTGTCTCTGTCTCTGCTATCTTTAGTTTTTCCGTGGTACCCTCATTTCATACTTAACAACGTAAGGGGAGGTTATGAAATATTGCTCGTGTTAGGATGTGTTCACGTGTTAGCGAAGTTTTCGATTATAGGTAACATTCATAACATTCACCACTGGTTTCGAAGTCGAGGGACTTGTCGATTGTCGGCCATTTGGTACTGTTATTGTTCTTTTGCATGTTTGTTAGCTTATGACCAGAACGCAATTTGTTGGTAATATTTAGGTTTGAGAAAGGCGTTAATGCCGAAAGCTAATCAGTAAACGTATAAGAAACAGGAGTCTCCAACGTACATACAAAACAAAAAAAATATGAAGCTCAGAGACACAACAGTGTTGAAGAAGAGTGATTGTGCAAAGATCTGATGAGATGGCTCGTTTTTCCTCTTGGCAGGTGAACCATATTTTGATCAGCTCTCTTAAGGCTCATCACCGATGAGCCTTACTTATCCATGAGGAAGAAATAAATGTCTAAAGGGCAGAAGAAATGCAAAAATGTGGAACTCTAGGTCAAAATGGTAAAATACGATTTCGAGCCTGATACGGCAGTGGCCGGGATGGCCAAATTCCTGCGTTGGGCCTGCGCGCCCGAGTTAAATATGAAGCGACTAATTGTGGAAAATGTTTTCAACAAACTCATAGAGCTTATTATAGTCTTCTTCTAATGCAAACTTATAACTGATTAAAATATGTTTGAAACGATCATCATTCAAATCATGAACAAGAAGAATAACGTTCATACATACATCTGTAACGATTGAACAAGTTAAATTGGTGTTTGTTTCACACCTTGTTTCATATTTTTGGAGTGATCGAATTTCATAGTAGACAAGGTGAGTCCAACACGTAAAGGTGTGAAGTTACCCCTCTGGAGCACTCCTTCATTATTTCTGAATATAGACCTAGAATAACTACTCTTAAGGAATTAGTCTATGAATAATAATGGATCAGACATACTGCAAATCTTTGATCTTGCCGTTTATACATGAGTCTTCATTAGGTTGGAGAAATAATAATGCGCGCTTTCGTTGCATCATTTTCGGTGCAGAAAATTCCCGGTCTTTGCTTATGACCGAGATGGGAGTTTAAATGACTTTTCATAGCAACTTTCGTGATCTTTTCGAACATCTTATCTGTCGGGTTGGGCGATAAATCCGTGAGGTTTTTTTAACTCGATTTTATACGAGGAACTGAACTAAGTTCGATAGCTTATCATTCTTGTAGTTCTTGTCTTGCTCTTTACGGATATCATAACCAATTTGCTCAATTCCTGCTACTTCTTATTTTCTGTAGCGTGAAGTGAGACTCTCCAAATCGACAAGAGCGAACATCTCCGACACCTCCAACTGTTCCACTGCACAAGTGGGGTAAATGCAGCTCAGAAGTGGAAGTCATTGCTGTTGAAGCGACAGCGCAGAAGTGGATGTCTGCTTCACAGAGGTCGATTTTGGGCTGAAGAATGCACCTTGTTCTGTACGCGCAGTTCGTAAAGTTATGAGACGATTTTTTGCAAGGACTTGCTCCAGATGTGAAGAAGAAATACTGCGGATATCAACTTTCAGAAAAACCCAAGTTCAACTAGTCCATTTTGTGAAAATACACTGAATGCTCAAAAAAGAACCGCCCGAACTTATTGCCCAACCTAATATTTTCAACAGAATTCATACTTTTGTTGAATTTTTAGTTCCGGAACAGGAGACAGAGAATTTTTGCGCTCACGCCACCTAAGCTTGGCAGTGCTTCGACTAGGGAATAGTGCGCGAATGCATGCTGCGGAGCTGCTGCCGAATTTTTCGACGTGATGAGTTTTCTTTTGTTCTAGAATTTGCGACCACCAACTGGAACGGTAATCATTAAGGACCCACTCAAATCAATGTTTGCGGTATTGCAGAATCTCGACATTAATTACTATTGTTATAACCGAGTATTCGTCGAGTAATTATCCGAAAAATTCGAATATTCGAATGTTCGAATAGTCGAATATTCGAGAAGGTTATCGAATATCAAATATAAGCCTCGAATATTCGAATATATCCGAATTCGAATCTTCGACGGATGGCACCGTTCGAATATATTCGAATATTCGAGGCTTATATTCGATATTCGGAAACAGTTTGAGACACAATAAGAGAAAATGCGTTTTCTTCTGCGTCTCTGCTAAACTCTATGACAGGAGAAGTTGCGAACATTCTGATCCGCGTTGCTTAATTCGCGAAAGAATATGCACATCTGTGCTCGAGGCCATGGGATCTTTGCTGAAAGTTGGCGCACGCGATTAGAAGGGGGGGGGGGGGGGGGGCAGATTTATCACAAATTCTATACTGCTTTTGTACTCTCCCATTTTCATTCATCAATTGTACTATCCCATTTTTTTTTTCGGCTTATGTGCCTATTATGGTACTGAAGAATGTTCGTAATGGAGTTTAGCTGATACAGAGAACGGATTTTTCGGTTTCATTTAGAAAGATATGTATAAAAAATAAATGATATAACTCTTTAGCGTCCCTTCGGGACCCTAGAAAGTGAGTGGGGCAGCCACTTGTGGCATGTACAAAAGCTCCGCACTTGCCAAATCTCTAGAAATTGACAAAGAACCAAAACTAATGGGCTCAAAAATGAAGTCCTTCTTATGAGTTGGCTACTTGTATGAGAAATCCGTTCTCTATCGTAGGGCGTATTTGTGCGTTTTCCTCATTATGGGATAACGCAGACGCGTTCTCCATCAACGGACCCGTACCCTGGTGTTCTCCACACTACTGGGCCACGGCAGCCCTTCCTTCCATCGGTGGACCATACTGGCGTCTTCCTCACTGTTTGGCTAGAGCAGACCCTTCCTCCGTCGGTGGACCTTTACTCTGGCGTCTGTTCACTGTTGGGCCACAGTAGCCCGTTCACCGTCGGCTGAACCGGATCCTGGTATTCTCCACTTTATTGAGTCACAGCGGACCCAGCCTGTATTGGCGGACCCGTATCCTGACGTTCTCCACACCATTGGGCTACGACGGGCCTTTCTTCTATCTGAGGGCTCGCATTCTGGCCTCTTCCTCACTGCTGGGCACCGGCGGACCCCGTTCTCCATGGGCGGACTCGCATCCCGGCATTCTCAACACTGTCGGACCAAAGCGAACCCGTATCCTGGCGTTTTCCACACTACTGAGCAACGGTGGGTCCTTCCTCGTGGACCCGTGTCCTGACGTTCCCTACATCATTGGGTCAAGGCGGGCCCTTCCTGCATCTGAGGGCCAGTATTCTGGCGTCTTTCTCACTGATGAGCCACAGCGGATCCGTTCACCGTCTGAACCGTATCCTGGTATTCTCCACTTTATTGAGTCACAGCGAGCCCTCCATCGGTGGACCAGTATCGGCGTTCCCCACACCACTGGGCCACGACGGACCCGTTCTCCATGGGCGGACTCGCATGCTGGCATCCCTCACACCATTGGGCCACGGCAGGTCCTTCCTCCATTGGTGGACCAGCATTCTGGTATTTTCCTCACTGTTGGGCCACACTGGACCCCTCCTCCATCGGTGGACCCGTATCCTGGCGTTCCGCACACCACTGGGCCACGGCAGAACCGTTCTCCATGGGCGGATTCGTATCCTGGCATCCTCCACACTATCGTGCCAAAGTGAACCCGTATCCTGGCTTCTCCACACCATTGGTCAGCCCTTATTTTGGTGTTTTCCTCGCCATCTGGCCAAACCGGACCCGCTCTCCATTGGCAGAGCCGTCATAGCGCTGTCGCGCTACCAGAGAGCCCGCCCATCTTCTCAGTGGAGATGCCTTGAGCGTCGGAACAGTGGAAGGAGGTTCTCCTGCAGCGTACATTGTGCAGCCTGAAAGCTTATAAACACTCCCTCACCCCTCTGCTGCGAGACCGCCAGCGAAGGTGATGAAATCACAATTCCGTGGGGAGAGCCAGCAGTGACGTAATTGGTGAGTCTAGAAACGAACGTGTCTGAGTTCCTAAAAATCGGCCATTTCGCCTCGCAGCCTGCGCCTCAAGATTACCGGTGTCTACGAGTGCCGCCGCGTTATTGGAACAACCGTGGCGCAAAGCAGGAAAACCAGAACTATGCAGAATTTTTGCCGGATTTTTAATCCGGCACTTTTGGTTGAGTTTCAACCGATTTTTGCATGGCTCTCCTCAGTGATCCCAGCCGCCGGAGCCGGCTGGATCCCGAGGATAACCATGGATTTCGGGCCGTTAGGCCCGTAATCGATGGCTGTCACCGGTTTAATTACCCAAGTTTGAGGTACCTTGATATTGATTAACATGCATGCATGCATGCATGTTAATCAATATC
>KN731655.1:0-11994 GCA_000816745.1 Ancylostoma duodenale | reverse complement strand
CGGCGCGGTCGCGTCGTGGCGTGCGTCTTGACCGCCACCCGGGCCACATATGGCGGGCATGTTCCAACATGTCTCTGCCATTGGCGCCACTATGGCGGCCAAGTTTCATCAAGTTTGTTTCACATGTCACCACATGTCATGCCTTCACGGTAGAACACGTCCATACGTGTATTATCACGCAATATTCACATGTCACCACATGTCACGTCTTCACGGTAGAACACGTCCATACGTGTATTATCACGCAATCATGATCATATCAGAGATCGTCACTCCTCCTTCATTTCTACGTTAGCAGTCCTCCGGAACCGGCTGTGGAGGAGAAGGTAAGTTGTTACGCATTTGTTTATTCTTTTTTCATTGAATACATCATGGTGTGATAAGCAAGGTGAAGAAACGTCTCGGGAGGAGTTCAACGGTGCGGTACTCTCGGGCAAAGAGTATCCAGAGAATGTCATCAAAGCCTCGGTCGAGGAGTGCGGCAGACAACCAGAGTACCAAGCCCCACCGCGGCAATAGCCCTTATTCATCTGGCTCTGGGATAAAACAAAAGGGCTAGTTCTGTTGGGCTCAAAGGGCTAGTTCCCAGACCTTTTAAAAGTTTTTTTTTGCCTAAACTTCGCGAGGGGGCGGGGGTTATTTGAGGTGTTGAACACTAATTTCTCCCATAAACCCTATCCATACCTCAACGTGGTGTGGGAGTGAACGGGTATGTGGAGCAGCCCCGTTTTCCTACTACTACGAGGAGTCTTCCCCGCACCCGGCCAACACGGAAATTCCACCACACAGGCCCAGCAGCAAGTCAAAGGGGTGGTATTTTACTCTCGTTTTAGATACCAATGAATCTGGTTCTAGACCCCTGCACTTCGTCAGTCCGGATTGTACGGCAGCGTTTTCAGGACACGAGGTGAATTCCAGGGGCACATTAGGCTGCCATAAGGATAAGGACCAAGGAAATTTTAGTAAACGATTACATACACGGACTACTTATCTGCCGGAAAGAAGAACAGCCGATCGATCTGCAGTCAATATCAGCGTAGCCTTTCGATGGAGGAAAGCGAGCGAATCACATTCGATGTCATCGGGCTTTGCGAAACGAAGAGGAAGGACCCGCAGAGCTGCACATGCACCAACGGAGCTGGAGTGTTTCTGGGACCTAAGAAGGTCAACTCCACATCAGGAGGAAATGGCTTCGCACCTCACTTGATGCCGAAGATTAAACAAGTAAGCTTCTCTTACCACAGGACCACTGTTTTGGTTCTGCAGCTAGATAAAAAGACCAAGGTATAGGTGATCCAAAAAGTATGATCCGAGGCGGATCATACTGATTTCTACGACGAGGCTCGAGAAACTGCGGGGAGGTGCCGGAGTTACTACAAGACCATTGCCGGAGACTTCAACGCATTCATCGGTTCAATGAGACCCTACGAAGGTTCTATCGGCCCATATAGCTTGGTAGAACAGAAAGAAGCTGGAGAACGGTTAGCATCTTTCTGTGAAACCAGTCACTTGTGCCATGGGAATAACCGCATTCAGAAGGAGAAGAAACGTAGGTGGACGTACATCTTACCTAATGGAGTTCACAGGCATGAATTGGACCACATCTTGTGCAACCGTAAAGTCTTCACAGACGTAGCCGTCGTGCCCAGTTTTTAGACACGAAGTGATCACAGATTGCTCCGGGCGAAGTGCCACTTCAATAATACCAAAGCACTGTTGGAACACATGACATCTAGAAGGCCACCGCCGACCATCTTAGATGCCGAAGCTGCTGAGAGACTTGCCAAGATGCACAACTTCGAAGAGCTGGATGCCATATACGAAGGCTTCGATAAGCTGGTAGTCGCAATAACCACCATCAGCGATAGCTGCAGAAAGAAGAAGCCGAACCATATTGGGAATTACGGAAGAAACACCGCAACTGCTCGAAAAGAGGAGGAATCTTAAAACGACTACCCATAATCACTTGGAAATAACTTTGTCGAACAGGTTGTACCGAGAAAGACTTGCAAAAGACCATGAAGAATTCGCTAGGAAGAGACGTATGACAGCAGCGGAAACTAAGACTAGCATCAAGTTCACTTCATAACCGAATAGCGACACGTTGTTCTGTGCCTGAAGGACTCAGAAGACGAGAAAGTGACATCTCGACTTGGCATGGAAGCTGTGATCAACGAGTACTACGAGTGGCTGTTTCGCTCATCCATTCCTGCAGCGCACGGTAGGATGTTGACACCACGCCTCGAAAGCACCCTACGGTTTACGTCGTCAGAGATTCGCCATGCGGTAGAGTCGATGCCTAGCGGCAAACGTAGTGGAGAAGACAAATTTGTGGAGGAACATGTGAAAGCATGCGGACATCCGCTCTACGTTGCTTTAGGCAGGAGGTTCACTTGATACGTTGAGGAGTCGCGAGTTCCAACAGCTCGGGAAACTTCCAATACCGTCCTCTTACATAAGAAAGGCGACAAGGAGGACCACGACAACTACTGGCCGATTAGCCTATGGCCCGTTCTCTACAGATTTTTCATGCGCTGTCTTCTCGCAAGAATCCGGGGAACACTGGAGGATGCTCAACCTGTAGAGCGGGCCGGATTCCGAAAAAGCTTCATCACAATCGACCACATCGCCACATGCACCAGGATGATAACGGCCTGCAGAGAACACTAGATGCCCGTCATCACAGCGTTCATAGACTACTACAAGGCTTTCGATTCAGTGGAGCACCATACTGTCTGGGAGAGTCTTCTAGAGCAAGGAACCGAACAGAAATATGTGGACGTATTGAAGGACTTTTACTCAAACTGTACGACCACGTTCCGTCCTGCCATTCAAGAAGGGCGTACGACAAGGTGACGAGATGAGCCCGAACCTGGCAAAAAGGTGGGGCTGCAACTCTGTGCGAAGAAGACCAAGGTGATGAGAAACATATTCGCAGACTCCTCCGCAGTCCGGCTCGCTCAGACAACGCTCGAAGACACCGACGAATACGTCTACTTCGGGCGACTGATTAACATGGGCAACGACTTGAAGCCTGAGATTATGAGGAGGAGGAGAGCTGCGTGAAATCAAGAACTAAAGATGCTACGACAAGGCGACCACCGAAGTTTGAAGCACGGATCAACCAAGTAACCAAGTAAGCAATTAAGGAAAAGAAAATCGTATCCGCTTTGTACAGTATCGCACATTTTTGCAGGGTTACGTTGGGTGTACTGCAAGAAATCGAGAAAAAAATGCCGATTTCGAGAGAAAAGGAGACGGCTTGCAAGATGATGTTCATAATCGTTATCAGCGTTGAAATCATCTTGTGTACGTAGAATCGAGAGGATTCTTTGAGATTCCGTGTCTACACTATGCATGGTTTCAGATCTCCAATACATAGATTAGGGAAATTCAGCAAGACCTTTGAAGCTTTTCGCATAGATAGACATTCCATGCTTCTGGGATCTAGCTGCAGACCCGAGTAATTCCAATGTAGCTAAACCAGCGACCAGCTCCCTAAAAGGTGCACAAGCGCTTGGATGTCAGGGCTTAGTGTCAGATGTCAGGCCTAGTCGTGGTTCCGCTGTGGTGTAGACTAGACGAGCCCTCTGGGTTCACCTGATTAGATGGACCCGCGGTACAGTACACCAATCGCTAAAGCGGGATACGTAGGAGGCGGACGCAGAGCGAATGGAAAAATCGCTGCGGAATCGCTGCAGCCGGTGCAAAAAAAGCATGCTTCTTCAGACATCTAGGGGTAAGCCTGCTTAAGCATAGCCTTACCCCAATCCGTGGTAGAAACATGACTATTTTTGTCTCATTTGAAGATAGCGCTGCCAGAATTATTCCTCTTTAAAGTGATCAAAGAGCGAAATAGGCTCGAAGGCAGGGCAGTAACCACTACAGCAACGCTTTTAACCCTTATTTACCGCCATGGAAGCTCGAAAACCTGGTAACTCTGAATAGCGGACGTGTTAAGACCCGATATCGGTAACCCATGATACTCTGATAACGAACGTGTTACTACGTGAACGTGCAGGTCAAAAAATCAATGGGCTATCGATGCGCCAACACCGGCCGACCAAACGTACACTCCGAACAAAAAAGGGAAAAACCACCTTGAAAAGTGGCAATTCAGATAATAACAACTATGTCCACTTGCCACTATGGACTCGCACGTTGAATGAGACGGTTAGTCCGGAATAGTAGCAGAATACTCCAAAAAAGGACCGCCGAGTCAGAACAGGAATCAAAGGGTCGAGAGAGCAAATGAGCAGAGCGACCGCGCGACGACAATGCAGGCTCGAGAATGAAATGGCGCTGATCATATCTTTCAGATCGAGACTGTACATGAAACTCTAGAAGAAGACCAATGAATAGTTCTATGGGGATCAATCTGCAGTAATCTGCATTGGCTGACCGTCCTTACGTAGCGAATTCTTCCTATAATGTCAAGAACCACGTAACAGAACACATCTTTTGTGACAATGTATTAGCCGTTCAGACAAGATGGCTAGCTTTCTGTATCCGCTCACCAAAAATTGCCTTAAAATGAGAATTTCGGAGAGGCCCCAGCGCAGCTTGTCGGCGAGCAAGCTGGGCTTCGTAAAAGGGTCGAAAAGCAAAGGGGGCTTCGTACGGTGTCCAGGGCGGAGCCCCGGAAAAATTTTGGGGTGTTCGTTGGTCTAAAGAAAAGAAATGCGTTGATAAAGACGATGAAGGACGAAAAAGGCTTGCAAAGGAAGTGCTCGTAGCTTGAGCAGAGCAACAGCGGCGATACAGGTTGAAAAGTTCGATTGGAGCAGATCGCGTACAGGTTCCTATAATCCGGAGGACTGAAACGAATTCTGCGCTGCAGAATCTGCACGGATTGAGTTGAAATCTTCAGTGAGATAAGAACTAAGGGAACACTAGAAGGTAAACTACAAAAGTGTATGCTCACATTCTGAGTCTGAGTGGTCGCAGGGCTCTCCCGTCGAGTCGAGATTTGATCGATTGACGTAAAATTTGGGGTGAAGAAGCACCAGGGCACTCAAAGTAAATGTATGATTTCAGATCAGAAAACTTATGTGAATCCAGGAATTGTATGCTCGGTAAAGGGGCCAGCCTGTTTCAGACAAGCTAGGGTTCAAGCTGAGCCTGTCGGGGGCATAATTTCCCTATTCAAACACATAAGTTTCCAACCTCCTACCATGCACCCTATACTTGTAGGTATGTGCTATCATAAGCCTCACATACTGTCACTTATCATCTCCTATCTTCTGAGTATTTGTCCTTCTCCGCTCGCTCCAAGGCACTATCGCAAGCGGTTTAGCGCGCGCCTAAGCAGAACGCCGACCCAATCGACCCTGCGCGGGAACTGAAATCATTTGAAAGCCCTTTGAAAGTCTTTTTCACCGCTACTCTAATGGGGTTGTCTCCTTTCATCCAGAGGTTCGATGTCGTCCGTACAGAAAACTTTAATTGTTTTAGATCCTTTTGGATTGGATTAGAAATTGGATAACATGCTAATGTTGCTCGGAGAGTTGATATGACTGAGGAAGAGCGTATACCATCATTCAAGGATTCAAGGTAAGGCTTTCGTTTTAGAGGCTTTCGTTTTAGAAATTGTTTCTTTGATTGTTTTTTTTTGAGTAATTGTTCTTTCTTGCATGAGCGTTACATTTTGAATGTGAAATTTTGAATGCGATGAATTTTCATGTTTCTTTGTGTTTTTTTTTTGGTCGCTTGGCTCCGATAATCCAAAGTTGGTGACAGCTGCTTGTCTCCTACAGGGAGCTTCTAGCCTCAGCAGTATTCCTCAGCAGTTCTTTTGACTACTTGAGAGAGCAATCACTTTACGACAACAGCTGTGACCTCTACAATCCTGTAGGTAACAGGGAAAACCAGGAAAATGCTCAAAGGGTTGGCGTGACTTTCGCAGTTCCACTCGTAATCGCTGTGCTGACCTTGCGATCCTTTGACAATCCGCCTCGGGCGACAGAATTATAAAAGGTGAATCAGGACCGGACTCGCATTTCCTAGAAATTGTAGCCTAATTCTAGCCTGGCCCTCACATTCACCCAGACTGCCATTTCCTCGCCAGAATTCATATTTTCTGCTTGTTTCTTTCTGTGATCTCACTACATCTTTACGGTAAACGTGATTACGATAGGAAATTAGTGCGATTTTCGTGATCAGCGCATAGAATTACCCCCAAATTGAGGTCCAGGCTACAATTTCTAAGGAATGCTAGTCCGGTCCTGATTCACCTTTTATAATTCTGTCCTCAGGCGGTATAACTTTGGTCAACTTATATAACTTAACTTATAACTTTCTCCCATAACACCATTTTCAAAGGGGGCTTCGTAAAATTTGCATTTCCCTCCAGCAGTGGAACCCCCTTTACCCCCAGTTCGTATCTGTGGTCTCACACCTCTTCCCCCTCCAACTAGCACTCCACCTCCAGATACTGCCGATGCAAAAGAAGCAGGTTGGCCTTGCTTTTTTTTGCTGCAGACTTCTACAGAGAAACCGTTATAATGTGTGATTCAGATGGTGCACCAACTAATTCTCCACCACAGTGAGGACCGAGGTCTCAAGAGCAGAAAGAATGCTTCATTCGGCATGTTCACGGGAACATTTACGTTAGATAGCGATCATTATGCTGAGAATTATTGTGAGCAATGTGCTATGCAAAATCCATAGTAACAGTGAAGTATGTTCCCACATCCACTTTGTGTTTATCATTCTTTGAAGCCCAGTATTCCTTATGGTTTGCATTTTATCTTGCAAATGTGAATAAGTGGAAATGTGAGTTGTTATACGTTATGGGCACGAGAAAGAAAAGGCGGGAGATGGTTGTGAGGTTACGGAAGGTGGCGCGACGTAATTTACTCGATTAGATCACTTGATGTCATTGCAGGGCAGAAGATTTATGTAAAGCTGCGTTGAAGTGTGGTTTTTCTCTCAGAAGAACTCCTCAATCAACAGTTAAAGATTCTTAAGTAGTCAGAAGTTCTAGGGAATCAAGTGGTCAGATAAATGCGAGATTTCGATTGCACAAACTCAACGTCGGGATATTATACGGCTCTAGTGATGATAGCGATCTTCCCCTGATCAACCCCAAGAAGAGAACCAGACTACTTCAAGGAAACTTCAATAGAAAATTCAGCCATTCAATAAAAAAATTCATCCAGCCCGTGCATTCACCAACCACAGTCAGCTCACGGTCCTATTCAGCCGATCACCGTTATTGAAGTCATGGCTGTGCGGAAGCAGAAAGCGATATGTGCATGCAATCATCGCCTAAAGCGTGGTGGTGAGTTTTGAGGTCCAACTCATCACCACGATACTTTATTATGGGCCTTAGTCCGTGATTCGCTCTCATGAACGGCGCGTAGTTAAACATATGGTAGAAGATGGAAGTGTTATGCGACAAAAAGGTTCCGGACCGCTCCAAGGCGAAAGTGTGCAGACCAGTTGTTCGATTCGTCCTATTATGCGGTGCAGAGTGTTCGTCAGTTACTAAGATCCCCTCTCTCCTCAGCGGGGATGCCGATCTGAAGCACGTGCGTGTCCATCCCAGCCTGCTAAACGATAAAGAGAAATGGTGTGCGAATATCAGGGAAACGGACCTAGCCAAAGGATCAGAAAGACGCAGGAGAAGAAGGAGATGGAGAAGAAGGAATAAAAAGCGCCAAATTTTCCGAGAATGTTCGACAAAATAGTTAAGAATGTTGCACTAGTTCTATTGTATTCTATAATTCAATTGTTCGCTTTTATTATTAATTTTTGAAAATATATTTCCAGATAAGTTGTTCTGAAATGGTTATTTCTTATCGGTCCATCCGGGTCCTGAAAATGGCGGAGACACAAGTCCATATATCGACTACACAGTTTTCGCTAAGGAATTAGTGAAAAAAATGTGAAAAGATTGTTGTTTTACGCTGTAACGAAACTAATGATCTATACTCCGACCAATTTGGGGCCGTATGCACAAACATCCCCGCTGGGGAGGGGAGGGGATCGGAAGCACTGTCAAGAATGGGGGGCGTCCCAAGCGGTGCTTGTATGATTGTCCATAGATTGAATCCCTTATGGATCCCCTACAAATGTACGAAGTGTTTGCCAACCTGCTCTTCTCTTGTATGTTTACCATGCGGGGATAAGGAAGGGGATGTATATCCCCTACGCTGAGTAGGCTCCAACTCTTGACAGTACTTCCGATCCCATCCCTCCTCAGCGGGGATGTTCGTGCATACGGCTCCTGAAGTTTTTGCCTTTTAAGCGCTGCATCTCGAAAAGATGTTTGGGTTGCTAATGTAATAGTGGTCTGGCGACATCTGAGTCTGTCTACATTTGTCTACATTTCTACACTTTTCTACTTGAAGTCGATGGTGTTCATTTTCAACGACTGTCTCAACCAGCACAATGAATCATCGATATAATATTGGCGCTTGGAGGTTGAGAGAACAAAAAATACGAGAACAAAAGAGAACTATACCAAATTAAGCAAAAATTCAGAACTGTTAGCCTTAAATATGTTAAGCCAACTCTGTTTTATGACACTTATTCGGACGAAACATCAAATTTTCCATTTATATTACAGCATAAATCAAAAATTCTATAGCAGCATAAACATCATTTTTCTCCTTGAGCATTTCATTACATATCGAATGGCTCGCCCAAATTCTCCACGTCTTTTCATTTTTGCCTCGTAGGGGTGATCTTGATTTTCTCAGCGAATCTTTAACCATATTTACTTTAGCGGTTCGAGGTACTTCAATTGTTAATGATTATGACATTCATTAATCTGAGCTCACTATTTTGCTGAACTAACAGTTATAGCGGAATTACTGAGGTATCAGGATGTTACTTTGTATGTAATAAAAACTAAGCCACACATGGAAAGAAACGAACTGTTTTCACGATGTATACTTCAAAGCTGCAGGTATTCACAACTGAGTGACTTATACCACAACTTTTCCTGCAACGTCAAGAAAAAAATTAATCTTAGATAGGGTGATAGTGAGAAAAGATGGGTCTAAGGCATTGAATGATCATGGACGTCTTGGATACAGTAGTTTGATAGTGAGAAAAGATGGGTCTAAGGCATTGAATGATCATGGACGTCTTGGATTAAGAATTTTCTCTGATGTGTGCCTAGTTTTCTCAACTTATCTATTAAACAAAGCGCCGTAAGGGGGCTAGAGCTGCTAGAGATACGCGGCGGCACTCATAGACACCGCCAATCTTGAGGCGCAGACCGGGGCGAAATGGCCGATTTTTAGGGACTCAGGCACCTTCGTTTCGGGACTCGCCGATTACGTCACAGCTGGCTCTCCCGCGTGCGCGGGATGGTGATTTCATCACCTCCGCTCGGTTCGCCTTTGCTCCATAACATAGAGGAAGCTAGGATATGGGTCCACTGATGGAGTAAGAGTCCGGTGTCGCCCAACAGTGAGGAGAACATCAGAATGCTGGGTCCACCAATGGAGGAAGGGCCCGCCTTGACCCAATGGTGTAAGGAACGCCAGGATACGGGTTCGCTTCGGTCCGATAATGTTGAGAATGCCGGGGTGCGAGCCCACCCATGGAGAACGGTCCGCGGTGGCCCACTGGTGTGGGGGACGTCAGGATACGGGTCCATCGATGGAGGAAAGGCCCACCGTGACTCAATAAAGTGGAGAATACCAGGATACGGTTCAACCATTGGTGAACGGATACGCTGTGGCCCAACAGTAAGCAAGACGCCAAAATGCAGACCTTCAGATGGAAGAAGGGCCCGCCTTGACCCAATAGCGTGGAGAACACGAGGATACGGATCCTCCTAGGGAGAAAGTGTCCGCTTTGGCCCAGCCGTGAGAAAACCGCCAGAATGCTGGTCCATCAATGGAGAAAGGACCCACCGTAGCCCAATGGTGTGGAGAGCGCCAGGATACGGGTTCGCTTTCGTCCGATAGCGTGGAGAGTGTCGGGACGTCAGTCCGTCTAGGAGAATGGGTCGGCCGTGGCCCAAAGGTGTGGGGGACGTCAGGATACGGGTCCTCCTATGGAGGAAGGGCCCGCCGTGATTCAGTAAAGTGAAGAATACCAGGATACGGTTCAACCGTTGGTGAACGGATCCGCTGTGGCCCAAAAGTGAGGAAGACGCCAGAATGCGGGCTCTGAGATGTAACAAAGACCCGTCTTGACCCAATGGCGTGGGGTACGCCAAAGTATGAGTTTGCTTTGGCCCAATAGTGTGAAGAACTGGAGGATACATGCCTGCCGATGGAAAACGCGTCTGCGTTGGCTCAGTGATGAGAAAACGCACGAATGCGTCTTACGGTGGAGAACGGACTTCTCATACTCATACTCAACTCATAAGAGGAATTTCATGTTTGAGACCATTTAATGGTTAGTTTTGCTTCTTTGTGAATTCTATAAGTATCTGGCAAGTGCGAAGCTTTTGCACATGCCCCAATTGGCTGCCCCACCCCATTTCGAGCTAGCGTCCCAAAGGGGCGCTAGTTTTTACAACACCCCGAAGGGGCAGTGGTATTTACAACATCTGGGATAAAGAAGTGAAAAGCAGGTGACTCCAAGGTGCTACTTATTAAATAATCATAAAAAGCTGCAATAAAACATTTCACCATTACTCATTTCAGACGCAAACTGTGAATACTAGGACCAGTGGCTAGCAAATGTCTCAGGTTAACATTTCCACCTCACATTCTATGTGCACTTGTAGAACATGAAAGGAAATTGGTGTTCTAGTCTTGTATCGATATAGAGTGAAGGCTCTCTTAATTGCACGTAATAGAAGAGTAGAATAATATCTTACAATTGTCGCGAAACTTTCCTGGCAAGCCAAGAAAATCTACAAGGCCTCTCGACGTATCGGAAGGGAACCTCACGGCTGCATTTTCATAGGAAGAGGACTTCGTTGCATTGACACTACATATTTGAAAGGATAAGGGTCAATTCTTTTCCATCTTAAAAGCAGCACTCACGGAAAATTCCATCTCCGGGATTTTAGCAGAATATTAGATTTTTGGCTATGAGGAGTACGGATGAAATATCCAATCCCACCAAAACTCATGTAGAAACGGTTTTTGGATTCCTCTTTCTTGGTAGGTTAGAGCAGCACGGTCGAGTCGTATAGCACCGAACAAAAAAGTCGGTAACGTTGCCATTATTGTCACTTACTATTTTCTTTGCGCCATCGGATATTTGACTAGTAAAGCAGTTTTCTTGCGACGAAAGAAAGAACAACGAGAAAGAAAATGGAATGGCTCGCCATAAAGACATGACCAGGGAAAAGAACAAAATCATTCGGTAATTTTAAAAACTAAATAATTTACGTACACAAAATATTTGAGAAGATGAATGTTCTGAGTGAGAAAAAGGGTTCATATAAACTAATAATAAGTGAAAAGGAAGTAAACGGAGGAAAAGCTGAGGATAAGAATGTAATTTCGGCAGAAATGAATAACGAAAACGTTAACGTGAAGGGCTACCATTGCCCATTCAGCTGACTGTTGCTATTTTCCACGCTCCAAGGATGATTTTGGAGTTCGGGGGTAGCATGAAATCTCGTAAAACTTATTGCCTAGTGATCCTGCTGATCCAGGTATTACCTGTTATTACTCGTGATGGAGAAAATTATAACTGTACTCTTATTGCGAAATTGACCCCACAATCGATTTGATCATGATCGGGTCAAGATCTAAGAAGCGAAAATTTCCGTGAGTGCTGCCTTTAATCTTCCTTATTTTTTCCGTTTTCCCGGCCGGAAAAATTCCGAAAAGCTCAAAACGTACAACGGCAGACCAAAAATGGCCGTAATGCAGAAACCGTACAAAGAAAAGCGGAAAATTCCGCACATCCTCGTTCCCAACTTTTCCAAAGCTTTGACTACTGCGTTCGAAGCATGGGACAGATTCGCTTTAGGATTCTATGGGCGGACATAAACTGATTGTGGCAAAATATTCAATGAGAAAATCGAAATTACGCCTGCGAAACAAGCATGAAGAGACGTCAAAGTTT
>KN731651.1:0-11995 GCA_000816745.1 Ancylostoma duodenale | reverse complement strand
TCTATCATTTGCTTTTTTTTAATCAATAGTTTGGGTATTTCTGGTTACCAAACGTGGATTTTTTCCTTTTCTTCTCTGTTCATTTCCGTTTTATTCAATTACTGAAGAAATAGCAACAATAGTTCTTTTGGAAAAGTATCTTGGGCTTATAATACCACTGCTCACCTATTACAGCACATTTTAAAGCTATTCTGTTGTAATCAATCCTATTCTATCTGCTTATTATACTTTAGTTGATTTCTTCTTTTACTTGATATCTACATAGGTAACTGCGGTAGTAGAGGCGTTGTGCCATTCTATGCTAACCTGAAGTATTCAGCAGGATTAAGAGCACATTTTCTTTACTTTGTGTTTCCTCCTAATTTAACTACATTTCAGGCGGAAGAAAGTCTCCAACATGCCGAAGAGCTCCTAGCTGCTCGTTCAAACGAAGTGGTTGCTGCAGAAGCAAGGTTCAATGATGCTGTCAAGCAGTACGAAGAGAAATTGGAGCAAATATTGCAGAAATATGAAAACGTTCGTAGTGTCTCTATTTACGCCAGTAGTAGAAGAATTGCGACTGAATCTGCTTTGTTTAGGTGATAGCTCAAATTACTGAGAGTGCAGCAACATCTGAAGCTGATAAGCCTAGTGATTTGACTCTGAACCCGGATGCATCAGGATCAGTCATTGAATCGCTGCAGAGTGTTGTAGCTTTCTTACGTGAAGAGAAACAAATGGTATGTTTCGAATATCAAGAAGACCAAATTCTTCATAAAATTGTTTGCTTCAGGCAGTATCACGCTCTATGACTGCTGAAGTGGAAGTGAGAAGACTTCGTGCTGAAATCGGTGAAATTCGTTCGAATCGTGACGAACTCAGCGCAACAGTTCGTCGATTACAGGCCGAAGTTGTTGCGAACGCAAACGCTCTTGCTGAAAAAGCTCAGCTGGTAAGGTCGACATAAGCCTTATAATTGGTTCGTCATTATGATTTGAAAACTATTTTTCTAAGGTTGAACGTTTGGAAGCTATGGCAGTTGTACAGCGCCAAAATACCATGTATAGATGCGAGAATGAGAAACTCCACAAGGTTTCAACAGAACTGTCAAAGCAGGTACGCTGAAACTCACAGTGTGCATATTTACGCTTTACATTTGTTCATACGTTGAGGAAACCGGCAGGAATGTTAGTTCGTTCTCTTTAAGAAGGTCTAGATTGAGTATTACTCTGTACTTTCTTCGTATTTCTGAAAACTAGAATGCCATCAGAAGTTCATTACTGACCTTGGGAAAGGTCTTTGGAGCTGATTACTTGGGTTATGCCTATTTGTGTCCACTAAATTTATATTCTTTTGGACCTTATTCCTCTTACGAACAACGTTTGACTCCTTTATTCTTTAAACCTTGGCGTGTTCATGGATTGGATTCTTACAATGTGGTATGGCGACGCTTTTTTCACGCTCTGCCAAGTCTCTGAAACTCCTAAACGGAAATCTGATCGTTTGAAATTAGGGCCCATAGTAAAGTGTCATGGCGGTGTGTTGAAATCCAAAACTCACCATCTCGCTTTAGGCGATGATTGCATGCCAGATCACATCCATGGAGTAGGATAGCAGATCATTGCCACCCACGTCACTGATAGAGTACGCATGTGCGAACAGAGGAGAACATCGCCTGTTGGACGCTGGTCGGCTTCTTATGCTGTAGGAATAGTGAGAGGGAAAGTGGACGCAGAATTAGCTACCGCGAGCGTCTCACTCCGAATCCTCTCGCCCTATCCCACTATTTCCACAGCATGAGAAGGCATGTGCGTACAGACGAGATCAGCTCCTAACCGGGCGATGATCTCGTCTGCACGCACATGTGTGCTCTAGCAGTGACTTGGGTGGCAATGATCTGCTATCCTTCACTCCGTGGATGTAAGCAGACATGTATTCACCGCCTAAAGCCTGGTGGTGAGTTTTGGGGTTCAGCTCACCTCCATGACACTTTATTACGGGCCTAGGACTTGACGTATACTTCTTGGTGGGTGCGAGTGAACGACGTGTTATACATCAGTACATTTTATTTATTTATTCATTCAATACGTATGCTTAAGGCATAGCGTTACAAAGTTGATACAAGAGAGGGAAAACAAATCAGAGCTGAGTAACATTAAATACAACATTGTGTCCAGAACGTTACATATGACACCAATAACATATCTAATTGAAACTTCTCTTAGAAATGAAGTCGGTTTCAAGACGTTAGAATGTCTCATACTTGTGTAACATGCGTATTGATGCAATCGAGTTTATGGTTTCTAATGCTGTTTTCTTTTCTTTTTCAGAAGAAGGAAGTGGAAGTGAAGTTTGCCGAGGTAACTGCATCCTTCTCCGATGCGAACACTAAGATTACGACTTTGACCTCTGAGCTGAACACCAAGAAGAAGGAGGCCGATTTATTGCGTCAGAGAGTTGCAGAAGCAGCTTTGAAGGGTGATCAGGAAATCAGGTTCGGGAATACATACGCTCCCCTTCTGTACTAGATCCAATTTGTTCGGACATCATAATACTTTGCAGAGCTGAACTCGATCAATGTCGTTCAAAACTTTCACGCGTTGAGGCCGAACTGGCTAAAGCTAGCTCTCAAGCTGTGGAAGCGGAGAAACTCAAAATGGCAGCGGAGTAAGTGACAAAACTTATGCCACAAGTTTCTTTCTGCAGCTCCACTTATATCTCCCATCATCAGAAAATATTTGTAAAACTACTCCAACTCTGCTTTAGAGCGCGTGTGAAAGAATTGATGACGAAACATACCGACACATGCACCAAATTTGAGGCAACACGAAAGTTGGCGCGCAGATATCGCGATGAGGTAGGCTTTTCGAATAGTTTGTGAGATGTATCCTGCGTATTGCACAGCATTTCTATTTCTTGGATTTCGTTTTTAAGGAAAGGAAAATTTTAATCTTTAAACTTATATGCAGGAAGCTGAATTTTTGCACGAAATCGTAGCTCATAAAAACCAAACTTTCGGGAGCATTATCTTCTCCTTCATCATTTCGGTTACAAACGCACCTCACAGAGAACGTTACATAATTTATTAGTACATGATATAAGAACAAGGAAGTACAATTCGATGGCATAAAGTTATTGCGGATCACTATTATCCAAGAAGCCGAACTGCTTCACCCCCAGCTAGCATATCGAACAATTTACTTTTTCGATTAGGATAAAGTGGGTTGTAGAAAGGATCCTGCAATTTATATTGAGGTGCTGGAAGTGTCGCGGTCGGAATGGGCATATCAAGCAGCTTTGGCTTTTCTATCGGAGGTAGTTCCGCTAATGGCAGTGGTGTGGTAAACAAAGACATCAATGGATTTGGTTTGAACGGGTTAGCGAGTTCTAGGATTGGTTTCTCGAGCTCTCTAAATGGATTGAGGAGATCCGGGTTGGGTAGAGGCTGTATGCTAGGCTCTCGCTTTTTGCGTCGATGTACGTCGCGCTTTAGGCGTGGAAAGAAAAGCTTCTCAAATTTCTCAAACATGCTGGCATCAAAAAGTTTTGGAGCGGCTGTTGTCGTTGTTGTTGTAGTCGTTACCTCTTCTTGAAAGGAAGGGAAGAAAAGTTTCATGGATTTTTCGAAGATATTTTCCTTTTGCGTGGTCGCTATCGTCGGGGAAGGAGTGGTGGTTGTTGGCATGAAGCCACCCATATCCTTTCCGAATTCGTTGATTTGCTTCTGCCAAGGCTCCAAATATGGTCTGATGAGCCTCTCAATTAGTGGAGGTTGTGGAGTTGTAGTCGTTGTTGGTCGTTGTAGGCGTTCAAACATTTCAAAAATGCTTCGAGAGGTGCTGAGAGGGCTTTCATCGCGTTCGCGGACAACCTTAAAAATCAGTAGTTGTTAGCGGATATGGTGGAATAAATTGTAAGGTCTTTAAATATCAAATATTAGACTTCTTCATGGAATAAATTCAAAAAAGTGTGCAGGATAGTGGGGTATGCCGGCTCATGGTTGCATCACCACTAGTTTGCCTAGGTTAGAACAGGAAACAGCGGCATCGTACGAGAATGAGAAAGGTTTTGTCAGTGAAATGTGTGGATGCGCAGACAGTCAGAGTGCCACAATGACTGTGGTGCGGAACGTCTTGCTGGCCTCCACCACTGGGGTATCCTGTATCTTCTAACTATGGCTTCGTCATTTCTCATTTTTCTTTTCTGTTTTGGTGGTAGAATAACGTTTCGAAATAGCTTCTACCTTTTACCAGCTTTCAGATTTTTATATATTGGAGCGAAGACTTGTGGTGACTGTACAGGTTTTTTCGGGTACACCTACACACAAGTCATGATTACTTGTACTTAGCTAAACAAGTGTGTAAAAAAACTTGTACTTCGCCGTGCAGTATATCCCAGGTTTTTTTTTGGATTATCTAGTTGGTAAGCGGAAATTGACCACAGGTCGGTGCTTATCGCTTTAAATGTAACAGCCACATTAAAAGCAGAAACCGAAGGGTTTTGTGAATTCAAAGTAACGGTCCTCGGACTCCATTCATGAGAATCAAATAGGTTTAGTTTTATAACGGAGATGTCTTAGCCGACACAAACAGGAAATTTCGGAAGAGCAAATTTCATGTTCTCAAACAGGCACCTTTTGTTAAGTTTTTTTTTTTCGCAATATTTGTATTTCAAAAGAAAAAGGAAAAACGTAGGCGAGAATCTCAGGAAGTTCCTGGAAAGGATATGTGAGCAAACGGAACGCGTGTTTTCAGCAACACTGTAACCATAGCTTTCTGAGTGTAAGTGATGAATTGTGTAGTTTTACCTTGTCGGCATATGCACGGGCTTTGGCATTCCCTTGCATGACATCGAACATATCCATAAACGGCGACATAAATGGACCGATTATTTTCGTTGCATCGACTCCATTCAAGAAGTTATCATGAAACATGCATTTGTACTCAAATTGATATTCAAACTATTGTCGAGGAACTTACGTTGTTGCTTCCCTGGAAGTCGGCAAATTGAACTTTGTTCAGTAATGGTATCCCTGCTTGCTGATTACTATAGAAAGGAGCACTGTTTTCCTGGCCATGAATAAGCCATGATTGAAATAGAACTAGACAGAGAGTGGTCTGGACGCGGATGAGCATGTAAGCGTCCGGATGGATTGTGGATTCCGCGAATCGAAGCCGCTGAATCGAGGTCAATCCTCACATTGCGCACTTTCGCTTTCCCCTCGTTCTAGCGGGTCATTGAGAGAGATATCATTCACTGTTAGCGCCGTATCTTCCAGATTAGCGCAGCGTTTTCACTCCCGCTCAGGCAGAGATCGCTCAGTACTTATTGGTGCAAAGATTAGCTATTTATAGTATGTGGACGAACATCTTGGTTTCATAGAAAGGTGGTAGACGTCTTTAAGCAAGAGAGTGATGCGAAAGAAAATATAAGACTAAAATACAAAAAAGGTGAAAAACATCCTGGTAATATTAACACCTCAGAACCGTTGATTCAGCTGCAATCTAGTTTCTGTTTCCAAATACTACAGCCAAACAAAGTTCTCACCTTAGAGTATCACTTTTCAAAGAGAAGTCGATTCGAAAACCATTGCCAGGAGGAAAAGAGTGTGTTTGAAGAGATATGATTATGAAATATGGATGCTACGCCGTTCATTAGCACTCATTGATCCTGTTCATGCGTTTTTTTTCCAATGCGTTGAAACGGTATCGAGATTCCTTTTCCGTCAGATGTCAGCGGACTAGATCTAAACAAGCTTCCGTCCCTGGTTTTTAGAAGCTATTAAGGTACGAATCCATTAGTGGGGATGTGTTGCGAAAAGGAGAAATTTAAGATGAGAGAAGGAGTAAGATTACTCATTTGCATAGCTTTTTTGATTTGGATTTATTGCAATGTATAAGATTGACGGTAACGGCGTCATTCAAGCTTAATCGATGTCTCCTACTGAAAATTAGCGAGAATCTAATGAATGACGCCATATTTCCAAGTTTCACGTCGGAAGTGGCGATAGGATCCGATTAGTCCCGAATTCCTCGCAGTATATTTATTTGTTGGAATGCGTAAATAGTCGGTGGAAATCACTATTAATCTCTCCATCACTGCAAAAACTGCCTCTATGATTCATAAGTAGCAGACTGCTTCATCACTTTATCATAGGTTTCAATAGGTGAGAGAACCAATGTCTTCTACTTCCGACCTCTCAGTAGTTTGATTTATTCGGATACAATTATAAGAGAGAATTATTTTATGCACTTCTGAAAAGTTTGGCTTGGGTGCCCATGCCCGAACTTCCATACATAGACAGCCGACTAATTTCTCGTTTTAGAATGCCGAGGACAAGCAGAAAATCAGCAGTCTGGAGGCGGAAGTTGCACGCTTGAAATCCATGCCACCTTCGACATCTGCTGTTGGAGCAAGGTCTTTCCCTTTCTTCCCTTCGTTTGTGTTGTAAAAAACGAGTGAATTATGTTTTAGCTCGTCTCAAGATCTCAACACCATGAAGGAGAGAATCAGCTCTCTAGAGGAAGAGAATGCGGTTGGTAATCTTACTTTTGTGTAGCACACTAGGTAACAATTATGCTTTGTCCACTTCAGAAGCTCACCAATGACCTGACTTCGAAAATTGGCGAGTACGAAGAGGTGCGGTTCCGTCTCAATGCGATGGCGCCTTCGTTCGAAAAAGCCCAAGCCCGCGTCGCTCAATTGACAGCTGAGAAGAGCGACTTGATGGCTCGAATAGCTGTGAGTTTCTTGTCTCCTACGTTGTTGGATAGTAATGTTATGGTTGCTGGGTTCAGTCTTTGGAAGGACAAGTGAGCTCGGCATGGTCAGGGAACAACCATAATCGTCCATCCATGTCATTGTCCGCCTCGTCGGTGATGTCTGTTGGGTCGCAACCTGATAGGTAAGCAGTTTATAAGCTAGAATGTCTAAAGTTGATCTTATCCTTTCGTTGTAAGTCCTTCTTCATTTGGTTATGCTTTCTTGTTGCAGCATCGCATCCGGGGACAGTGCTCCCACAGCAATATCGACTTCGAAACGCTTAGCATTTGACTCTCCTGTTCGTTATCAGAACCCTCCCACCGTGACTACATCAGCTGACACTATCTCCGGGGTCAGTTCGCATCGGTTATTCGTGATTTAATGGTACTTTCTTTAACCACTTCTTTTAGACATCTCACTCTGCTGTGTCGCAATCTTCATCCACCGTCTCGCTGCCCGCAGCTTCTCTTTCATCGCAAGTGCCGAAATTGTTCAAATCAAGTGTGGAGCCAGCATTCCCATCTACTCAAGCTGCTTCTGCACCTTCTGCTGAAGAGTCCCCGGCCAAGCAGGTCGTCAGCGTCACAAGTGAAAGTGCGCCAACGGTTCAGGTATGTATTTACATATTTGCTCTGAGGAATACTTGTAGGTTATGTTATAAAGCAAATAGAAACATCAGGTTCCGTCCTCACCGATTACGTATTCGTTGGCCACATCATCGGCTGCCAGGATCAGTCCTGGTCAATCCCTGTTCGGAAAGTCAGCACCAGTCGCTGCTACTAATGTAGGTTTTTTCCCTTTTAGTTCCCTAAAGCTTCATCTTTTCACATCTCACCATATTTTTACATAGAAATGCTCCTTGTATTGCTCAGTATGCCGTGATTGTTCACGCGCACATTCTGATCTTTCTTAGCACTGATGTTTATTTTTGAAGGTGAGCACATCGTCTGCGAACAGCACCACTGCAGAAGGCGGTGGTTGTGGGTCAGTGGTTACTGAGGCAGAGCAAAGTAGCCAGGTATTTTTTACCTCTTGCATTAGATTTAGAGTGTAAAAATCTATTCGCCATTTGTCAGGTGAGTGGCAGCGCAGAGGTCCGAGGAGCGGAGGCCAACGACGACGATGGAGCTGGACATAACGGTAAGAAACTCTCCTTGTCCCAGATCTGTACCAAATCGTCGCTGATTCTGGCATTACAGACTCAGCTGGCGAATCGCGCGACAGTGGCAGCGGAATGCCGGTCTCGTCATCGGATGGTAGAAGGAAGAGAGCAGCCACAAACGAGACATCTAGCTGCGAATCAAAGCGTCATCGTGACAGCCCGAGTGAGATCGTAACCAGTAGCGAGGAGCGTCGGGACTTAGGTCAGTTCGATGAGTTTTTAGCGTATTTGTGGGCTTCGACATTGGTTTTATAAGGTTTTGAATTCTTCTATTCCTAAAAATTAGTCTTCAGATGTGATTCCCGAGAGCAATATGGCTGCTGCAGCTGATATTGAAGGCATGGACGTCCCAGATGATGCTGAAGGCGATGATGATATTGAGGTTCTCGAAGAGGGGCAGGATGATGCAGTGCAGCATGTAAGTTTCCATTCTTTTGAAAGTTTCCCTATGCTAATTGTTTCTGAAGAAACTTTAAAATACATTGGAATAAGGCGGTCCTAGAAGAAAAAACTGTTGTACCTTCCTGTTACCTGAGGAAGTTGGTGTGCTGTGACTAGCATCTTCATAGTTGTCACCATAGGTGCGATAGTCGGAGCCGAGGCTCTACCCCCCTTCACTTTGGACGGGGGTCCGGCAGATCCCCTTCACTCAAGTGGGGGGGGGGGGAGACCGGAGCGGAGCCCCAGTAAAAAAAAGTTCTTTCAATTGATGGAAATGGTGAAGGAAATGAGGAGTAGAAGGACGCAAATTAGGGGAAGACGAAGCAACAGAAGGCAATATCAGGAACTCGGACGGATACATCCTTATTAGGAAATGTTAATAAACATTTAATAAAGGATTGTAATAAATGTGTTGGTTGTGTAAGCCAGCCGGAACCAATGACTAGGTTACGAAATTCGAGTTGGAACACTTAATTGAGCGGATTGCAAAGGGTAGAAGGAAATACAGGTTTAGGAATAACATGGCTGTGACTGAAAATTTCCATAGAGTGAAGGGTATCCTAGGATAGCTGAAACCTAGTAGATGAAGAAGGCACCCTGCTTGCATAGAACAAATGAACACGTTTGCGGAACCGTTTGCGTTTTTCGAAAGCAATACTTTTCGCGGCAGTTTTCGTTCTATGCCTAATAAAAGGATTAATAGGTAGTGAATCAAAAATGGAACAGTCCAGGGAAGAAGAGGAGGAAAAACTGTATAATGTGGAACCAATTGGAAATGTTCTAGTGAATATCTTACGGGAACCAAATTCAGGTTTTTGAGGCCGACGAAAATAGCGAGAAACAATAGGTTTTTCGCAAATTACTCTTCAAACACAGAACCAAGTCAGATGTTCAGGATATGATAGTGAAGTAGAAGAAATTCTCTATCGATCCGTATATAATTTGATGGGTAAAAATCTGTCCTGCGCTGTGCAGGAGGGGATGGAGCCAAAATCAGTACATTGGCTCCAGCCGAAAGCGAGACAGTGCAATGAGGGAGGAGGGCGCAGAGTGAGAACCGGAGCCGTCCTAAAGGCGCCGGCTCCAGTACCCTTCACCTTAAGCGGGAGCGACTTACAACGTCTTTCCAGAAGAAGTGATGAGTGATATAGGTGTAATTTCACAAAAAGTGGCCACTATGTACCCTTCACCAATACGTCCACGTTTCAAATAAGGAGGTTATAAGGGAAAAATAGCCTTTTTGGCACTTTTCAGTTTTATCAAAAGGGAAAGGGTTGCTGTGGGTGAATTATAGGGTGTTGGGCACGAGGAGGTAGGATATGAAGTGCTGATATTCCTCGGACCCTCCCATTTTGGAAATCATCGCAATTTGAGTGTTTTTTCATGCTGAAATCAGTGCCAAATTTTCCTCGTCGAGGCGATGACTCATCGCGCCGCCACCCTCAGTTCCTCCGCAGATGGAAGGGCACATCTGAGCTTTCCTAAATTGACCAAGCAATCGACGACCCCCTTCACTTTTGGCACCACTGACGTGCCTCAGACCCTTCGGACTCCCTTCAATTCGGAGACCCCCGGCTCCCCTCTATTGCACCTATGGTTGTCACTGATTACTGCAACACACTGAACAGTTTGAGGATTAGTTTGAATATCTTGTTCCAATGACTTCAGGTGGAGCTGCTATCTGATGAGGACGTTTCAGAACAGTCCATGGATGACTTTGAAGATGAAGAGGGTTGGTGATTTAATTTGTTCTGTACTTATAACTTTGTGAATCAGTTCCGTTTCAGAGGACGGTGGGATGGAATCAGACGAAGAAATTGACAACGGCGACTCGGCAGATGTCGTGGTAAGCGCCGCCACATTTTGTTATATGCTCTTCTAAGGATGAATCGCTCATTGTATGAGTTGAATATCCACTCTCAGGTTCTCTCGGATGGAGATGACGATGCGGAAGAAATCGGTGAAGTGGAAATGGAAGATGACCAAGGTGATGATGAACTGGACGAGGGTGATGGCCTTGTGGTGGGCCATGACGATGAGGCGCTTGCTGCTGATGGTTTGTTCTTCTTCACCGTTCCAGCTAGGGAGACTGTGATGTGATTCGTTATTAGAAACTTACCCGTTAGTGTTATGCTTTCCAGATAACTCTCTTGATGCGCCAGGGCAGGGAGGAGACTTTGTTGATGATGAAGATCGCGAAGCAGCATCAGCTGTTGAGGAAGCTGATGACGAGGGAAGGACAGATACTGGGAATAATTCGGGTGCAGGAGCTTCTGCGGCTCGTCATGCCTCCACTGCATCATCGATGGCAACTGGTAGCAGCGGCACATCCGCTCCTCCGACAGCCAGGTTACGTATCCCGATAGTGTATGGTGCGGAGGACCAATGTTCGAGCAGGTACTTCTTAATTCTTTTTCTGCACATGGTAGTGCCGAACTGTTGCGGATTTCTCTTGTTCTAGCAACGAAACCGGGACGGGTAACTTTGCGGTACGTCGTCGTCGCCCTATTGGACTCTATCAGGCGGGTATGCGCCATGCAGCACCGAGCAGTGGACACCAAGAAGCACCAGCAGAACGAATGTCCGCCCGCATGAGGGGACGGGCACGCGCTGCTCTTCGTGGACGCGGCGGCAAAATGCGCGGAGCGAAGCACTGACAATCTACAATTACGGTGTCTGGACATGTTAAAGTTTTGAGATCTACGAGTGGCTACGGCCGAAAACTGATGTTTGTTTTTTCAATAAGATTGTTTGCAGTTATACATTCCTTTCGTTACATCAGCACCACTTCTGTTTTAACTCTTTCAGTGATCAACGTTTTTGTGGTGTTTTGTTACTTTGCATACAAGTATAGTTGGTTATGGTTTCACAGGCTACTAAATTCCGGTCTTGTCTGTAGTAAATAGTATTGCTTCTTACTTCCTGTTATATTCCGTTAAATTATTCAGTCGTTCTGGAACCTATGATTTGTGGTCAGTGCGACTCTGAGAGATGGTGTAGTGGAAAATGAGTTCTCCCCACTACCAATGTGACAAGCTTTAGGTAAAAATCACGGGAGACAGCAGTATTCCTCTTCAAACAAGGTCAAATTTGCTGCAGCAGCTCTCATTTTAGGTATGGTGAAATCAAGACCCCAAAGAATATGCTACGAAGAACTTCATTCTGGTCTACATAGGGTAATAACAACATTTTTCCAAGTCCGCTTAGCCTGTGCTATTCCGTGATTTACCTGATTATTACATTCTGTAATCCATAAATTCCTTGAACACCAGGATATGGTAGAGATGATTCATGAACTTGTAGTCTGTCAGTGAGACGTCCGAGGATTTTCGATGACGTGGATTTTCCAGTTAAATGAACTGACCTTCCGAAATGCTTTTTGGATGATGTCGTTATGGAGCGGAACTGGACTTTTACGACTTTTACAACTCAGTGAACTCTTACAAGTCACTGAGTTGGGCGATCTTGATATTCCACGGTGAAGTCAGGATCGTCGAGTGCTTTTGTACTACTCTCTCCTTTGCCGTAATGTTTTTGCCCAGAGAGCAAGAAATACATACATATTGGCAACACCAGTGGCAGTGTCTTCATGCCCCTCCTCCTCCCTCTCCCCTTCATATACCTGAAAAATTTCTCATCAAAACTCAAAAA
>KN731650.1:0-11996 GCA_000816745.1 Ancylostoma duodenale | reverse complement strand
TGGAAGTCCGGCGTTAGCCGGACGGCCAGACTGGTACAATATGTACGTTTAATAAGTATAGACACACCCCAAGAAATGCCCCTAACTATGCAGTTCAGCACAGTTTCTTGGGAAAAGTCATGAACGTCAGTAAATTCGACATGACGAAAACCGTAGCTTGCATTGTTTTACTTGTATTCGTAAATAGGGCCAGACAGATCCAGCATCTCACCCTTGAATGGACTGTTTCAGAAATATGGAGTATAAGATAGCGAAATGAGTAGAACGAACCAGGACTGCGGCCTACGCCGCAAACTGTGAAAGCGTTGTCTTTGCACAGAAGAACAGTTTTAAACACCGTCAGAAAACTCTAACAAAGTGACAACAGGAATTACAGAAAGAGTTTCCAATTATTGGGGCTGTGTCTAAGAATATTAAGAGCTTTCACACCATAACAGCAAGAAACCCTAGAAGATCAGTGCGAAGAATGGTCAGTCACAATGGCAGAGTCTCGGGATCGGCCTCCCGTTAAAAAAAAAACTCGTTACAGAAAAACTGAGCCCTTATCCTTGCCATTCCTAAGATGTCCATACTCTGACGGATCTTAAGATCTCAAGGATGTCAAAGAACAGAAGAACTCTGCATGAGTTGAGGCTGGAATGATTCTCTCTGTCTCGTCACTTCACAATCGTTTCCAGTGAAGGCAGAGATCTTCACAGTGGATCAAATAGCAAACGTATAAAATGGAGAATTCATAGGCAACTAGATAAGGCTAGATAAGCCATCACCCACGTAATACAAAATGACTACTAAAACAGCTTATTTTCAATCTGCAACGGTTTTGGTCGGCATGACGTATGCCGACACTACTGCCCTAGTTTTGGTGGACGCTACGTGATAACTTGCGGAAATCTGTGAGAAGAAAGTACTGGAGGAGATTCTTGAGCAGCAAAAAGCAAAATTTTTCAAGGCGGAAATTGGCTCAGGCTCACAAGGCAATACTGGCTCAAGACTGATGCAGCACATTCACTAGGCTTCCTTCATCAAGCATGAGTAATTACCACAGAGACTACGTATTTAAATTCAGAAGATCTTTTCATGTGATCAATGCTGGAAAGGAATGTTCCATCTGTCATAAGAATCGAATTCATCAGAAGCGATACTGCGGAAACTATGAGACGAACTCAACGAAAGATACCTACGAACGCATGGGGGCATTCACAAATGAGGTACGCGCCGTGTCTTTGGTCATGTGTTAGGTTGTCGTATTTCGAAGACTCATCAGTTCTTTATGTTTAGTGGTAGAATTTTATGAAAGTTTGAGTTGTCCTTAGCTGCTGGCTTTGTTGTAGCGTTAAAAATTTACTGAGCGGATAATATCGGTCATCCTGAATCTCGAAATATCCACGACCAGCTACGTCAAAGATCTTGAAACCCTCCCCCCCCCCCCCCCCACCCCCCCTAGTAAAGTTGTTAGCAGAAGCGTGCAATTTGCTGTGGTCCACACCTTTTTGAGGGGCTCTTCTCGCGAATTCAAATTCCGATGAAGTTTAGAGAAAGCCTATGTCTCGGGTATCCAAGTAACCCAATAGAATGAGATCTGCGCACACGTCTAGTGCACGACCACTTCTTCCTCTCAGAAATATTCATTGCAGCGCATATTTCAAGTTTTCTCATCCATGAAAACTGGTGGCTGCACTCTCACAAATTTGAAGCTGTCATTAAAACCATGTAGTGCATCGAAAGTGCTCACCACTGGATGGGAATGGATGCACTGTGCTGAAATTTCATTGAATTATGCTTTGCTTGCAGGTTTACTTTTCTGCGAAGCTACTCTTCCGGAATGGGAATAGATTCTCAAAAAATTCGAATTTCGTCGTTCACCTCTGATTGAGGGACATATGTACATCCCAGCTCGCATTTATTTCTATGTTACACATAAGGAGAGCGTCAGATCAAAACAGTGAAGTAATAGGCTGACGGAAATGTTGTGCGCAAGTTTTTAAAAATCTCCTCTAATCGTTAGAACGAAAGAATATCGATAGAACGATGGAATGTCCCCCTTTGACCCATAAGGCATTAGAGCACATTTCCTAGTTTGTTACCGAACTGCTGCACAAGGCCAGCCGTGACACTACAGATTGTCCCGACCATGCTTCGATATCTTGAAGGCTCATTTTGCCAAATTTTCTACATATTCCTGTATTTCGAGCTGCTACGGCGCACCTTTGCGAAATCTGAAGCCAGCAACGGGAGAATGGCGTGTATCAACCAAGAAGGGAGCTTTATTTCACACCCTACTAATCCATTCGCTTCGAGTCTGGAGATATACATAAGCTTGTAAAAGTACATAACTACGTCGTACGACCCAATACTGCAGTATTGCAGGGATGATGCAGTTCTAGTTGCTACCGTAAGCCAGTACAGTTATCGACATCTTAGCAGGTCTAGAAAACGGCTGGAGCAGGCGAGGAGAAACGGAAATTATGGAAATCCTGTGCAGCCCACCCATTTCTCAAGCATTTTTCACCCTTTTCTTCGATAATGAACATAATCTAAATCAGCGGAGCTGGGTTGGAGATATCTGCCTCGCATCCACGATTCCTCTGAACTTGTCCTCTGTGACCACTATTTGGTCTGCCCTCTTCACACATCCTTGTTGTAATTCTTCAAAAATACCAATGTTAAGTTTGGAGATTACCGATTTTTTCGACTCAAGTTCTAAGAGGAGGTAATCAGTACCTACCCAAAAATAGTCCATATTGCCCTCTAGGGAAGATGATTATACAGCCGATTAAATAAGTCATTGCGTTAAATTATGGCAGAAACGAAATCGAGAGTTCAAACGGGACTGTTCCTCAACCTAATACGTATCGCCTCACTCCATTTCTAAAAAGAGTAGCACTGGCTTGAAATTTTGTAGTCTTATGCTGGCATGTCCACCAAGGCCAAGGTTTAGTGGACAAGATTTACTCTCTCAAGTTGTATTTCTTAAGCTGATTTAAACTACTGTATTTGGTCTGACAAGGAATATCAACAATTACATATTTTCTTAGCTATGTGCCGGTAGTTAACAATGGCTTTGGGGAAGATCTTCCACCAGAATAAATCTTGAATGTCAATAATCAGCTGTTTTGCTTGGCATGAGGGGTTCGAAAAGTAACGGTTTTGGCTCTGCTAAAAACAGCTACTGATCACAATGAATCCATTAAGACGTGACGGCTCGTTTGTAAGAGGATTTCTGTGAAAATACCAGTTTTACAAACTGTGCAGGCGACTTCTTCTCAACTACATATCTACAAAGTAGGGAGCAGCTGCCGATTTTTCGTGACCAAGAATAGTGTATAATAGCAGCAATAAACACAATTTTGTCGTCAAGTGTTCACCCGCTCATCCTCACTCGAAATACGCATTTGTGGGACAAAAAAATATTTCTAAACAACTTTTTTAGGAGACGTTCTACGGTTGAAATGGAGACGTGGAAGTTTTTAGTTTTTAGTTTAGAACATGTCAGCTGCTGGTAGCCGGCGCAAAACATCGCCAATGCGAGCAAACGAATGGAAAATTGTAAGAACAAAAAGGTAAAAAGTCATACTATTAATCGATCATTAGAAAATAGTTTATGCTACCGTTTGAAAGATCTGAACGTTGGCCTGTTTTGTCGGAAAAGGTACGAATATTTATTGAGTAATAGAATAAAAACTTATTAGCTAGTAGGAATTTATGAGCACATATACAGCCCAATTAATGGAATGAATGGTGTCAATAAGCCCTGTGGTTATGCGTAGGAATGGTGTCAGTGAACCCAGTGGCTATGTGTAGCTTGTTCACACCCAGACAATCAGAAGCTCAAGTCCAAAACTGCCGCATCAGTGATGGATTTCACTAACGTTCCAGGGAAAGAGCTAATCCACCCGCAAACCAAAGGTGGACGAGTTTCTCGAATAAAAATTCATACATCGCTCCCTGATGAGGATTGGCAGCTACAGTGGAGAAATAGAGGGATATTATTAGAGTTTACTTTCACAAACACAACACGTGTTGGGACGTGCCGAAAATGGTTGGTTCCAAAAAGGGTTCGGGCTCCGGATTTTACGGATTGTTTCACTAACGTACGCTCACGGTGATCAATGTGGAGCGACGGATTGTGAGGCGGCTGATCACCGACGTCTCACACAGATTTATCTGCTCAGCTTGCTTCAGTGGGCTTTCCTTAATGGAGAACTAAAATGACAGGCTTCGCCCAGCACAGGTCACCGTAGACCGCAAGAGGTCGCGTTCGCGACACTCCCAGAACTTGGTCACAAGAAGGGAAAGAAACGAAAGTATGGTATCAGTGAAGTTCAGCGACTTCTACCCAGGAATCTCCATTCTGGACTAGCAAGTAGAGTTTTGGCTGAATAAAAAAAGTCTCAAATCCCAGTACTCACTCTAAATTTCAGATACTCGCTGCTTCTTATCTATTCGAAAGTATGAGTATTCGAAAATTCAATGACTTTCATTTATTCGAAGATTTGAAAGATCGCAAAAATTCGAACATTCGGAGTTTCGAGGGATCAGGATTATTTGAAATCTCGGATATTCGAAGGAGACGAAAAAAATATCGAATGCAAAACTCTAATAGCAGATGGGCCGCAACCTCTTCGGGGACGTTGATGCTAGTCTATACATTGTGGCATTAGGTGGTGCAAACATGTATGTAGGAAGAGATGTTACTGGAGTTCACGGAGCAGAAGAACAACAGAGAGCTTCAACAGGGTGCACCGAACAGTGTTCTGCTACGAACCTTCCTTAATTTTGTGCCAGTAATCCTCAACAAGAGCAGACTGCTACCTAGGTAAGAACGCACTGTTAAATAGTGAGAAGTGATGTATAGAAAGGAATGATTTTCAAGCAGCACTTTGTATCCATAAAATGTAAGCAACAACGGAGGTCCTTTCACATGTGAATTCCACAAATTAATCAAGTCAACACGGCGCTGTCGAAGAAGCATCAAAGATGATACCAACGTCAGTGCAAATACAACAGGAGGTTGGTGAGAAATCTGCTTAGTATAACAGCGAGGCTTCATGTGGGATACATCTACGATGTTTTTTTAAAATGTTTTTATGGAGATAAAACTTTTTTTTATGTGGCAGTGGAGATGATGTCTGGTTCCTAGAGCTAATAATGATCAAAAACGTGGCACCATTATGTGCATAAGCCGATGTAGGAAAATTAGCACTTATTTCTTCTCCGATTAACAGTTGCGGTCTTAAAACCTAGATAACACATTAGTTAATGAACAAGGAGAAAACTCAAGGATGACGATAAAACTCATGGCGATCGGATGATCCTACCGCGGCTAAAAGTTTCTGAACTTTGACGTTTGATCAGAGCACAGAATATTCTCAGGAAATCCAGAAGAAGAGAAGACAAATTAATACTGGAAGTTTACATAAAGTAAACAAATTGTTGGAGAGATGGGAGGCACACTCGTCTACATTTATAGTTTAACATACAATAAGCCGCGAATAGCAATTCTTAAACTGGTGGGAGCGAAATTTTGGTTTTACTGCAATACACAACTATCATCATTGTATGGGTGTCAGGAAATTCCTTACTAGTTCACAAAGTTCACCACAAGACGAAAGTTTTGATCTTGATTTATCAAGTTAACCTCCAAATTAACTGGAAGTAGAATTGCCATAGTGGTTTGCTATTCTCAGTTCTATGAGTGAAAGCTCCTCCACAAAAACAAAACAGTAACATTCCGCGAGAGGCTGGAAAAGTAGTGGTTTCTCAAGAATCAAAAAACTTACGCTAACCATGCAAGCTAGCCATGCTCAGCGTGGTTAGCGTTTCATGAATCCCAACCCTGGAGGCAGAAAGCCAAAAATTATACCTAATTCACAGGCAATGTCCCGGTTGATATCTCAGTTGTGGCTAATTTGGTAGTGCTAGCTACTCTGATAACTGTGCAGCACGAACGCAGCCCGAACGGCGTTGGGAACCGTTGCTGCCATCCTCCCCTCAACCTACTCGAACCTACACCGTTCGGGCTGCGTTCGTGCTGCACAGTTATCAGAGTAGGAATTCCTGCCACGTCCTGTCAATGGAGCGAAAAAAATGATGAGTTACCGACATATACGTAATTGGGGTGGGATTTTTCCGGGCAATGTAAGAACTGCTTATCCAACTGCGTGCCTTCAACTTAACCCATTGATAGTAGTGAAGCACAGCGGTGGTTAGCACTTAAAAATAAGCGGCAAGAGAGCAAGTAAAGCAGAGGCATTTAATGCCTACGTTGCAAAAAAAAAAACGGAGACAGCCTGCTGGAAAAATGTCTGGCTATGTATGTATTAGCTTGCTGCGTCATTAAGGACTCTTTACACATTAAAGCCGGAGCTTTGTCAGATCTTTTCCATAAAAAATGTTCTTCCGCAGTCACTTGATAAAAAGGTATGTAAATAGAATGCCTTTCCCATATTTGCGCTGTTATTCATTTTATTATTTATATTTTATGTTCGAGAACATAAACAAAAAGTGGACCATAATCATTACGCGATCTCTGCAATGATGCGGAGAAGTCATTAATGAGCTTGAAAGTTGATTATGGTGTTACGAGTTGAACAGCCCTTAGGGAGGTCGTTTATGGAATTTTTAGAAAAAGTCCTTTCTGCGGCTATAGGAGAAAATAGCAGTTTTAGCCGGCAATGTACGTATGTCAAAGTCTCCGCTATTGTTTGGCGATTGAAAGCTGCAGTGAATTGATGAAATTGACTGGATTACTTTCACACGAGGCCATCGATCCTTACATCACGAAAAGTTTTCGAAACGAAACACTTTCGAAAGAAAAAGCCTCGACGACAATGCCATATCCTAAAAAAGTAGGCTTCTGTATCATTCATGCTTAATTGCTAGATTGTTCTATTCAAAAAGAAAAAATATCACTACAAAAACAAAGGAGGCAAAAACGACCGAGAAGTGACAGTCAGGAAAACACGAGGAGGATGAACAATATAAATGGAAACCGGAAGTGGCAACGATGCGGAGTCTGGCATATAAGAGACGCCTAAGTGTGCTAATGATTGCCTACTATTATAACGAACGTCCCATCTATCTCACCCCCGCGAGTGACCGGCGGCCGCGTCACTGTTATTCCAGCGGTGACGACAAAAAACGTGAGCAACGCTTGCAGAATTGCGCAGGATAACGCTGGGAGTGCAAGGGTCAGTTAGTGACCTAATATACATACATACGAGTTATCCGGTTAAACTATTTAGCTCCGGAAAGGAAAACACAGTCGAAAAATAGGCAGCGAGTATAACAAACGCAAACATTTGTTTCAGGATTTCAGTCATGCAATAGAAATCGCGAACCGCGTTGAGACCGTAACGATAATTGCTTCGAAATCACGAACTCTCTAGGAGAAATAGCTGTACTATGGAGAAGTGCTTGCGACAAGGGCAAAAGCTACATTAAACGGCACGGCTCCGTGAATGAATCAGCTCCGCGTACCGCTCTTTATAATCGTGAGTGCTAAGATCTGTACGAAAGTACGTAGGCGAGTAAATGGGTTCTTACGACTCACAATATGATAATTTTCGAAGTCGTGTTTCAAGAGTATACACCCATTCATTGGTAAAAAAGATAAAGGTTAGAGTGGTCGTCGTTAATTAGTCCCGTTTCTGGGATGCGCCATGCATTTGACTACATCTGCAGAGGCTCTGAATGTGTATGTGCCCTATAAAGAGACTTGCGCGGGGGAGGGGAAGGGGGACCCACCCGATGTAGCAAATCAGTCCTTCATCCTCCTGGACTCCTCTGGTACCACTTCACCAATAGTGGAGGGATGGAGGCCTGGTTGGCTCGGGGCGAGATCGAACTACACATAATACATACATACATATAGACGGTGCGAGAGACAGAAGTCCTACCTATTATGATTGTGCTGCGCATGCCCAAAAAAAGAACATTGATAAAAAAATACTGATACATAAGTAGCAACGGAAATGATTCCCAGTTCAAGCCATCGACGCCACATGCGCCGCCCATTGCTGAGCCGGAGCCACCCTAACATGTTCCAAATAGGCTTGCCTTTGAGAACAACAGTTCTCATTGATTTTTTTTGGATATTCATGTAATATTAGAGATAGAAGATAGATGTATTAAGTGTTAATCAATACAGTCTTCATCATAAGAAAATTTGGCAAAGTCGTAGAGGTGATGAAAGAAGTAAAGCATGAGAGAATGTGGGGACATGCAGAAGCTAATCCACTTTCGAGATTCACACTTAAGTTATTCACATAGAATACCTTCAAGGACTACCCCAAGCTCTTCATTCTCACTCTGGTTATAAAAAAGTCAATAGCTTCTTATGATTTATTGGAGTATAAAAACAGATGATTCTCAGACAGCACGCGATGCCGAGGTAGGCAGCCAATTTGTCCGCTCAATAAATTCACGAAGGCAAATTAATTGGCTTATTGTTCTCACCAAAGTGAGACGCTCTCTCGACGCTCTGATTCATGGGTGGCTTGGAAAGCATGGGAGTTAAAATACTGAGCATTCTGGAGGCATTCTGGGAGAGAGGGGAGTATTTATTCGTTGATTATTGTAGCAACCATAGAATCCTCTGGATGTTCTGCGGGGTATCCAGCCACAATGATAGAAATGAATTTCTGCTTTTAATTGGCAGCTAACAGGTGTACTTGTTAAAGTTTGTTACCTAACAAATGAAATCAATCATGGATAACCACAAACGGGTACGCAGACCCGACAAATGGCGAAATGTGAGTCAGGCTCGACGGCTAACGGCGAGGACATAATGAGAGCTCAGACAATGTTTCTATGCTTTTTGTCACGAGGGTAAATGCCAATACTCGTGCAGTTTATCGTTCACATTTGTGGCCTGGTGCAGCATAAACGAGCAGATGGTGGCGCTATTAACCTTCTCTAATCGCAATTGCCTAAGGCGAACGATCGGTGTCATCATTTTTACCCAAATTTTCACAAAATGGAATACTGACTGCACCACAAAACTGAAATTTTTACCAACGAAAATGAAATGGAAATATACTGGCTATTTTGTTCCTGATGTCTTTTGAAAGATTTATTACAAGGCGTCCGCACAACGCAAAAACTTGACAGCAACTAATATGCTGGAAAAAGCAACGGAGAGAAAGCCACTGATGCAGAAGCAAAAATTCACGTGGTCCTGTGAGGGATCGAATGACAACATCAGTGATAAACTATCGAGACTAGAAATTCACCATGGAGAAAGGGCGGACGGCTGCATGCGTTATTTAAAGCGGAGCCTGGCTAGTAAACGCGAGGCGAATGGAGCCATGTGTCACCCGCAATGAATGTGGATGAGCGGAAAAAAATTATCGCCTGGTAATAGGAGCGGTAAAAAGTTGTTCTGGAGCCGTGCCAGATGAGAAGCCTGAAGTCTCCGAGATCCCAGCGCTCTCTTCGCGTCTCTGACCTGCTGTGAATCGATCTCTCCTCGAGGCGCTGCCGCCTCCACTCGAACTACCTCATAGTGCGGCGCATCAGACCGGGCTCACGCATTCAGTGGCGTTCAGTCGCTTCAGCTGCCCGGGGTCACTTCCTGCATCGACGGGCGAGAATGGGCTCAGTCTCCCACATTCGTGGCTGTTCACTTGCGCTCTGACCCTCACTGCCACCTGGCTCGGGGATAAAAGCTCACCACGTCGTGGAGCCTACTCAGCTGAAATTCACGCGTGACCGGGTTCACAAACCATGGAGTTTGAGAAAAGAGACAAATGAGAGTTGTCTCTTGTCGTTCTGACTTTCTTTGTCTACAGTAAATCAGTCTTGTACTGCACGACTTGCCCCATTTAGTGAGTGTTTTGGAGTTACATAAATTTGTTAGTGTTGAAGACAAATCTTATAAAGGGTAAAGGAGAAGAGCACCTCGGTACACGTGACAATCAGATAATACAATATCTCGGTTTGAGCTAGACATCGTTTTTTTTTCGGAACTAATGGTAGTAAAAACGGAAGTTTTCATGCGTCAGGGTCTACTGCACGTAAGAGTCAGAGCAATGATTAATTCACAACTCATACACAATGCTAAAATTGCGCGAAAATGCGTGAAATCCAAGAAATAAAGGCGTTGCTTCCTACGCGATTGCACACGGGGAAGAATGTAGGCGATACGAGACCCGTGGATCCTGCCAGAATATGAGATGCGACAGACATAGTTTGCCGACAGGACCAAAAGGGTTGATTGCTGTAACCTGACGCGTCGCTGGTTGGTTTTCGCATACCATTCACGTGTGGCCATGGCTTTTACTGCAATCTCTATGCAGTTAGATGGCGATCCATCGTGCTTTTCTCACAGCAGTGACCCACGAATGGCCCTTGACTCACGAATTAGCTCATCATAAAAATGAACTTTTGCATGATTATTGCCCCCAACAACTACCAAGTATGGTAGAATTAAAATAGCAGTTTATTTATTTGCAAGTGGCTCTACAGTCGCGGCGGTAGAATGTGGAAATTTTCGCAGGATTCGCGAGATTCGTGGGATTTGCGGGATTTTTCTATAACTTTCTTCAGAGTGAAAAATTTCTGAAACTTTAATAACTACGCATAGAAGGACAACGTTCTGCATCTTTTCATGTTTTGCACGCCTCGCACTTTTGCAGCTGTCACCAAATATTTTGAAAAGTTCTTTAATTACCTTGACCCCGCCTACCAATCGAGGTCAAACGTCAAAAAATCATTGATTTTAAGGCTTCAGCACTGGCAGTTTACATTTTGGAACATTCTAAGCAGACGGATTGAGTTCGTTAGATGATCACGAGTAATTTGACGTGGAAATTATTCTGAGAGCTTAAAATTCTCTCAACTGCAAAAATTAACGATTTTCAATGTACGCCGTCAGTTTTCAGCTCATCGGACCGCACCAAGGTGTTGGCTTTCATTTCACAGCATGCCCAGTAAGAATTCAACGGAATGCGTGATATTGGGATCGCTTCCAACACTGGCTCAGGGATGTGCAGCGAATTTGACAACACGTCCATATTTGCTTTAAATTCGCACGGTTCAAGTTGGTAAAATTCTCATTTCTTAAATCCCATATGGGATAGTCTCTCGAGAATTGGCAAAACTCTTTGTGGCACCGTTGATGAACAGTTTTCCTTGGACGAAAAATTAGTGCTTCCTCATTTCTGAGAGTTTGAAAGTGACCGTAAATCATAATTTGTGGAATTCAAGTACCCAACTACGGCGTTCTGTTTTCTCACAGACAATCTTGTTCTGCTAGCCATAAATGGAATCACAACTGCTATCGTACTATGGTGTTTCTACGCCATCATAATCATCTTGACCTTTTCTCAATTTCGAGTGCGAAGGTTTCTTCGCGCCTGCCCCATGGTTGCTGCAGGGTGGCGAGCCACGTTTACGCCTAAAGCTGCAGTTCCAGAGAGGTTTGGCCCTTCGAATGGTGTCATTGCATTCCAATTTGCTCTAGTAACCACAGTACCTCAAGCCTCTTTCGAGAAGTTTGAAAATCAAAATCTCAAAAAAATTGGTTTTTCTCAATTTTGGAATCGTTTTCCTCACAGGAGAAACATCGTTCTATCTTCTTCTTTTCACTTTCGCGTTTTCAACGCGTTACAGTTTCCGAATTTGATGCTTGGTGTTGCTCACCTTTCACTGGGAGCAAAAGATATGTTAGCAAACATGACGGAATACACAATCTCATCTTCATTATGGAGAATTTCAGCAGTCAATTTCCTCATTTCTGTGAGACATACACAAGCTCTTCCGAGAAAATGGAACACCATTTTTTGGGTAGAGTGTTAGTGTTAGTGGTAGTAGTGTTAAAGTTCTCATGTAAATTTTGGTTCACATTTCATATGTAAGGTCACTAGGGAAATTTGAAGCGGTGTTGCGACTTTGTGCAACTCTTTTCTGTCATCGTTTCGTTCGTCAGGTCGCCGCGCGCATGGTGTCCAAACTCCTCTGAATTAAGCTCCGCCCCCTCCTCCGCGAGCGCATAA
>KN731649.1:2290-12848 GCA_000816745.1 Ancylostoma duodenale | reverse complement strand
TGAGATTACTTCACAATACAAATAAAAAACTTGTATTGGATTATTTTTACTGCATTGGTTTATTTTTAATGTATTAGTTTATTTTTAATTGTTTATTTTTTATTAAAATTTATTTTTAAAATAACCTCTATTAAATACTTATTGTCATAGAAGATATTTTCATTAATTTTATTTTCCATCTGGATTCCCTAAGCGGCGGAGACCCCACCTTTTTTTGTCACTCCCCCCCCCCCCCTACCGCCCACTTTCTGCCCTCCGCCACTGGGAAGCACGTATAGGAAACCATAGCGAACCACTGCGATTCTATCGCTTTGCGTTTTTGTGCGGCAATTTGGACAATTTATCCGGCAGAAGTGCTGGTGAATAGTGGCTTACGCAGGTTTATGCTTGATTTTGCAGCGTTAGATTCGTGATGAGGTGGTAACAAAACCGCAACCAGCCTCCATATTAGTATAGTCGCATCGCAACCGCCATATGGGAACTACGCGACAGTAACTATTTATAGACAAATGCCCTAAGGATAGGTCAGCGAAATGCAAAATGGACGGATTCCCACATCCTCGCGATTGCTCCAGATGCATTTGCCCAAGCGGATTTGGAGGCAGACTCTGTGATGAGAGGGTGAAGAACTTTTGAAAAGTAGAAAAATTAAAAAACCAATTTAAACTCGTATTTGCAGCCACCTGGCTGTGGTAGAGTGCTGAAGGCTACCGGCGATTACCAGACGCTTACCGATGTCATCGGCGATCGCTATGCCGGCACACGAGCAAGAGAAGATTTTAAGCTGTGCAACTATTGGATTGAGGTTCACCATACCTCGCGAACACGCTGCATCTAATCAACCTGTGACGTCGATGTTAAGGCACCACGGGGTTCAAGAATCGAGGTGAAGATGGTGAGTTTCACCGCAGGAGTGGCCAACGACGGATGTCCATATGCTGGAGTAGAGATCAAAACTCAACGCGATCATAAGCTCACTGGCTATAGGTCGGGAAATTTTGTTGAATTGATACTTCAGCTCTCCAGTGATCTAACAGTATGTATCATTTCAGGTTATGTGCTCCAGAAGACGCTGGAGTTACTTTCGTGTCGCACTCTCATATCGTACCTATAGTAACCTACAATAGGATGTACGAGACCCAGACCGTCTTGCAGTACCGTATTGGTATGCGTTCTTCAGAAAACCATTTTAGATAGGATCTAGCTTTGGATTCACCATAGTACTACACAATCATTTAGTGGGAGGAGGCTTCGGAGGTTCAGGAGGCTCGGGAATAAAGCCCACTCCATCCATCTCGTCCTCAAGTTGTTATGACAGCTACAGGTAAGTGACCGTTCGCTAATGAAGTTAATTCAGGGAATTTATAGTTATCCTTCAGATGTGTGGTTTTGGAAAAGATCGGCATATGTACTAGCGCATCGTTCTCGGAATCGCTGAAGAAGACTCTGTGCCCGAAATTGTGCGGCTACTGTGAGTAGGTCACTCGCAGTGAATGAACCAGTGCATTCAAGACATTGTACAAGACATTGTTCATTAAGTGCCATGTTTATTTCTATGGTATTTGTGTTATTGGAAAGAACAATAATGAATTTTGAAAATGTTGTCGTATGGTAAAAAGTATATCGTTGAACGTGCTCTGAAACATGGATGTATGGCAGTGAAGCCACAAAATTTACGCAGATTACCTTAGAATGAAACGCTACATCATTTCAATGGGACGCTTCCAAAACAGTCATTGTTCGACTGTATAAAGATGACAATTTTTCTGCTTTTTTCCATGTTCGGCATTCAATGAATCTTGGCATGATCGATTGTTTCTCGCTGGTTGCTTCTGAGCCGTAACCAAGATTGATATATCACTTTATTCGGCTAACGTTTCGGCTTACTCGCCTTCGTAAGAGCCTGAAAGTAAAGAACAAATGTAATCTACCCTAATGTCTCATCGTCTACAGAAGAAACCAATCGATGCCAAACAAAAGGCAACCGTCTGGATTAAAAACTACATATAGTACCATTCGCTCACCTTGTACGCCGCCAAGTAGGATTTTTTTGGCCACCGTCAGCTAGACACGCTTTCACGTCGGTGGTAGGGGAACCACCAATCTTGCGGCTGGATAAGTCAAAACCCACATAGACCGAGGAACGGCTCGAGTTCATTAGTTGTGGCAATGTACTCATCCTTTTAATTTTTGGTGATTTTGCTGAAATCTAAAATGCATCCAGTGTTTTGTGCACTGATATCTCCACCTATCAATTATGGAAAAGCAAAAGCCTGAGAACTAACGATCCATTTGTTTCCTCAACAAAAACGGTATAAAAGAACTGTGATCATCGTGGAGAAATGCAGCGATGGAGACAATGATGTGCAAGACATCAGGAGCAGTATACCTCCGAGTGTCATGGTAAGCGCGTTATGCACTACGATCGCTGCTCTCGGTACATCCCACCATCACATTCACTGCAAGACCCGACTCAGCATGCAGTTGGCCAGCACTGGCCGTAAGCAAAAACTATTGGCGGAGCGTCCTAACACTACTACGAAAAGAACACTACGAAATGGACGCTGGATAAGATGAAAGGTCCTGAACTCATGGAAAAGAAAACTGAGTTCCTGTTTGCTATCTTATCCGTTATCAGAGTCATAGGAGAACGAAAGTTTGATTTACAACGATGGGTTTCTGCTCCATGAACAGAGGCAGCAATGGAAGAACCAATCACCGTGCAGAATTCTCCACTACACCACATAACACCGCTCAGTAGTCAGTTTTGTAGTCAACAATAGTCAACAGAAAACATTCGCGGCCTTGTTCATCCTCAAGAATAGAAGATAATTCTTAACAGTGGTGCTTTTGAAACCAGTGTTGATACGCAGAAGAAAAACTGATTAAAAAATCCTACATTATTTTCCATACAATCTAATAATTATATGCTCACAATCAATTTTGCATTTTTGGGAACCGAAGCTCTCAAGGAGTTTTTTCTATCCTAGCTGATAAATTCTTCATCTCAAAAACTACTGTGGTGAATATGTATCTAGTTGTGGTGCCTCTCAGCTTTAAAATTTCCAGCGAATATTTCTACTTTTCATACCACTCCATTGTACAAGATCACTTCGAGAAACCACATAGCCTCTAAAAAAATACAAGCAGATGAAAAATCAACTGTAAAATGCTCCTCCGTGCTTGATGCCAACCTCGAAGAGTGGCATGCTCGAAATGTAGCTTTCTTACCTCAGGCCAATATCCTCCAAAGTCGCAAGCTTGCCTTTTTCATGCCAATGGCGGTGCTGAATTGCGTCATCACATGGGCAGGAAACACGAGGCAAATGTGGAAAAATTGAAGGTATGTCCGATTTGCACGCCCTTTAGGCTTAAATCGAGTCCTCTTCCAATTTTTTCCTTCTCAGGACAGATGCAGGGAGGGTCGTGGCGAATGGAAATATTTATCTTGCTACGACTTTGGCGTAGGCAACTACCCGAGCTCACTCATCTGGTTGGTACCCTGTCGCGGTCGATGCAAAACTCTTCGGACGGCTGAAGACGGATGACGAACGCAGCTGAGCCGGGGTTGTATGAGAATCTGAGAAAAAAGTGAAGACGGGAAAGTTTGAGTTTTGGCGCAAAAAGTGCAACTCTGGGAGGGAACAAGGCAAGAAAGAATTGTTCTATGGAGTTGAAATGTGAACAGATGTGCAGCAAGCCTTACAGTTTTGATTACTCAGATGGTGGACGTGAAAAAGTGCACTTCAAGGAAGCACATGTTGTTCGAAGTGTATGTCAACTCAGAGTGACAATTAACGCTATAAAAATGAGCTGCGGAGGAGGAGGATCATCCAACAACGTGCTTCATTTCTTCACTTCCACATCACATCGCTTAAGATATTCTGGATACCTTGTTCTAGGATGAGGCCGCTCCTCCTTGCTTTACTGTTGATCGTTTGCGTCAACGCTGGTTTCTCCGATTTCAAAGGCAAAGTGAAAGACTTTTTCTCTGGAGTGAAAATCGGAGAAAAAGCGAAACATGTATTGGAAAAGCTGAAGAAGGTAAGGATCCCCTTCTAAGAGACTTTTCTTCAATGGGGATAACAGTTTTACGGATTTAGGTGTTCAACGTTACAAAGCTCCTTCATGTTAAAGAAAAGCTTAGCCAAATGAAGGCAAAACTAACGGCAAAGCTGGTGTGGCCAAAGGAGGTGCAGGAGGCGCTTAAGGAAAAGCTTAAGGTGACTAGGGAGAGAGCAGCAAGGCTTTTACGTGCTTGATCAGGAGGTGGAAAATTCAGGAACTCGTCCACAGAAAGAAGGACAAGGTCTCACCAAAGGGTGACACCATTGATGAGATCAATCAGAAGAGTGGCCTTCAAGATGTGATGTTCCAAGGCGATATTATACTATCAGAGTTCGTAAGGAGGGCTTCGCCCTCTCATCTCATCTTCATCAGGGTTGAAAGTTAAAATCTATGAAATCCTAGGCGACAAGCTGATGAAGTTATTGCTGACGTTGACGAGCAGGTGTCCGGCAACCGCACCAAGCGCCAAGCTTTTGTCGATAGAGATTACCCGCGAACAACGTGGGAACAAGGGGTCAACTACTTCTTCGACAGCAGCGTCGGTCTGTTACCTTTCACAGTAATCCGGATGATTTTGCGCTAGATTTCCACTGATTTCAAGGATACACCCTGCAAAGAATCTTCAAAAAGGGAGCAGAAGAGTGGTCGAAAAACACCTGTATTGATTTCCGTGAGAGTAAGACTGGTAAGATGAACAGATACATTTTCATATTTGAGCTGGAATCTGAGAAGCGCTTCATTGTAGCACAGGACAGAATTCGTGTGTTCGTGGAAGATGGTTGTTGGTCATTCGTTGGCAGACTAGGAGGACAACAGGATCTATCACTGGGAGAAGGATGTGATGCGGTAAGATACGCTGTGATGGTTATGCATTGGCTGTTTCCGGTATATCATCGCGTAAAGGGCAATTTATACTGGATGCGTGCGACTGACGCGCGTGCGTCTATATGATGAAGAATAGGGCCTAGTCGCATTGCAGTCGCATTGCAGTTGCAGGCCAGACGCACGCGTTTACGACCCCGCGGCGGCCCCGCGTTCTTTTCATTGATGATGTTCATGCCGTATTGACCGGTCTTCATGGAAAATCCCTAGCAAATGGATGCGTGCGACTGATGCGCGACTGATGCACGCAGCTAGTATAAATTGAACCGTGAAAAATTCGCGGGGTTTAGCAAATTTCCCACAAATTTCGGTATGCCTCACTCGAATCTTTCGTAAATCCAATCTAAGCAAGGTAATTTGATTAATTCCGTGCGAGCCATACATGACGTCGTACCATGGTTTCGCGCTTGTGCATCACCCAAGACATTCTGTTATTCTATAGGTGTCAATCGCCGCCCATGAACTCGGACACGCGATCGGCTTGTTCCACACCCAGTCACGATACGATCGCGACCGCTACATTACTCTTTACTCATACAACGTTAAGGTATTATATTCTTCGGCATTTTTTATAAGCGCATTGATGGTCCCGACACTTACAGCCTGACTGGCTCGATCAATTTACAAAACAATCCATGGCAACTAACAACAACTATGGAATACCGTACGACTGGGGAGGTATTATGCACTATGGAGCCACCAGGTTTGGATCCAACACAGGGGCACGGCTTTTTCGGTAAACTGTATTTGTTTTCAGTGCTACCGGCAATGGAGAGCCTACTATGGTCCCTACGGATACGAAATACATCGAGACCCTTGGCTCTCCCTTCGTATCTTTCTATGAGTTGGATATGGTCAATAAGCACTATAAATGTCATGGTGGGTGAATAGGCAGTTTCAACATTGTGCTCTGGAAGTCTGGGAAGCTACTGCGATTCTGTCGCGATGCGAGATTTTATTGCGCGATTTTGGGAGCGATGTTCCGTGTGAGTTGGCAGTAAAATCACTGCTACTGTCGCCACAAACGCAGTACAATCCAGTCGCAGCCAATATTTGAGAACTAAGCAACGATAACTACTTACAGACAAGTGTCCTGCTGCCAAATCAGCCAAGTGCAAGATGGACGGATTCCCACATCCTCGCGATTGCTCCAGGTGCATTTGTCCAAGCGGATACGGAGGCAGACTATGTGATGAAAGGGTAAAAAAATTGGGTAAAAAGTTAAAAGTTGAAAGAATTCACAACTGAGCTCGTCCCTTTAGCCACCTGGGTGTGGAAGAGTGCTAAAGGCAACCGCTGAATATCAGACGCTTACCGATGTCATCGGCGATCGCTCGGCCGGCACGCGAGCAAGGGAGGATTTCAAGATTTGCAATTACTGGATTGAGGTTTGCATTAGCTCGGGAACACCTTATCTAATCAACCTATGACATCGATGTTAAGGCCCCACAAGGTTCAAGAATCGAGGTGAAGTTGGTGAGCTTCACTGCAGGAGTGGCTAACGACGGATGTCCATATGCTGGAGTAGAGATCAAAACCCATCGCGATCATAAGCTCACTGGTTACAGGTCGGAAATTTCCCTGGATGGGTGTACTCTCATACTCTCATACAACCAAGCAAAATGTCTCCTTTCAGAATGTGTGCTCCAGAAGACGCTGGAGTTACATTTATGTCGCATTCTAATATCGTACCCATAATAACCTACAACAGGATGTACGAGACCAAGACTGTCTTGCAGTACCGTTTCGGTGTGCTATCTTTGAAAAACATCTCTCAAAAAAAAAATCCAATACGATTTCATCGTAATAACACACAATATTTTAGTTGGTGGAGGCTCAGGAGGTTCAGGAGGCACGGGACCGAGGACTACTCCGCGCACCTCGCCCCCAGGAGGCACGGGAATGAGGACCACACCGCGCACCTCGTCCTCAAATTGCTATGACAGCTATAGGTGAACGAGCGTTCTCTAGTGAAGTTATTTCCTTGGAACTAATACCTATCCTTCAGATGCACTGCCTTGGCAAAGATCGGCATATGTACTAGCCCATCGTTCTCGGAATCGCTGAAGAAGACTCTGTGCCCGAAATTGTGCGGCTACTGCGAGTAGATCACTCGCAGCGAATGTACCTGTGCATTCAAAATGTTACTTGAGTTTATTTATTGTCGTGCACTCAACCGGAGTGTTAATAAATCTTGATCATGTTACTGCATGGCATGAAACACATCATTGAACGATCTTTAAAGGTTTCAGGCACGGAAATTTTCAGTTCTGAATTGAGTCGCATACAGTGTAACTGATTGCTAGAGTATCACAACAGCAACTAGAACACCAGGAGTTGTCACTTACCTGAGAAGATAATGTCGTGGACGCTGGTTGTGGACGTGATCGTGGTTCTGCCCGCACAAACACCCAAATTCGGTCGCTTGCGCGTACGCGCCTGATGTTCGCGTGCCGGAACCCATAGCCGCCCGTAGGCGCGCAGTGAAGCGCATGGAGAGATAGCACCTCGTTTTAGAGGACTTCTCGCGCATTTTACGCCATTTCATCATTATTTATCAGTTCCGAGTCCCTTGGAACCCCGCGAAACTGAAATCTAACGAAGATTTCCGTGAATGCTGCCTTCAAAGAAATGTACGGTAGTTGGGCTAAAAGTTGTCCAAGCTATAATTTTTCTTGCTAAAATGATGCAAAGTAGTTCGTACTACCAACTTCTTTGTGGTGATCTGTAACCAGTTGTCGCTATATTGAAAAGAATTGACAACTCTGAGTCATGATTTTTTGGGTAAGCCACGCAATATGCGCGTGAATTACCCAAGAAACACTTGCAAGTCACTAGTTATTCCAGGGAAGATTACGAACATGACGCTTCCAATCCTGACCCCTTTCACAGTTTTACTTACAAAACGCCTTAAAATGTCGAAAGCAAACCATGTATTGGTTTTGTGAACAGCCGCGGGAGACGCCTACATTATGCTCGCGACCGGATCGAATATATGTATCCAAACAATTGTTCGAATATTCAAATAGTTGAACAAGACTTCGAACATAAAATAGACGAGCAATTCATCTGCATATGAGGGAAAGGAGAAATTCGAAATTTGAAATTTGATTCATCATTCGACAATCTAGAAGCATGGGTTATTCAAACAATTCACTCATTCGGGTTCTTTGAATCGCAGACGTTCAAATGGTTCGTTTATTCGACTGAAAAGCTGCTGTTCGAGCAATTCATTTGAACTTTTCAAAACTGAAGAATTCACCATATACACTAGTGCGATACGACTCAAGGTTGGCCTCTTCGTGCGCATTTTATACGGCATGTTTATGGTGGCGTTGAAGTAAGGGAATGGAGTCATTTTCCTCAACATAAATTACATGACAGAATGCACATTAAAGAACTTCATGTCCTTCTCTTCATTTTTTCTCTTTTTGACATCCTTATCCCACTTGGCCCTCTATCACAACATGTACTGGTGCCCTGGAATTTCGAAAATTTCATAGAATTTTTGAAAAGACGTAGCTAACTTATAAAGCGTATGTAGCACTGAAATCTTAAATTGTATATTTTAGCACTAGATTCCTTAACTAACAAAATTTATAGCTTAATATTCTTCTATACCGCGAAAAAAAATTAAATTATATTTTATTTCTGTATTTGCAATTTTTTTCGAAATATGATTCTTTTGACCATCACAGAATGACTACTTCACATTTTCGCGTGATATTTTTATACAAAAAAAACTCATCTGAAAAGCTTCATATGTACAATTGTATGTTGGAAATTTCACTTCAAATGCTTGTGTTTTTTCTAGGGGATAAATTGACGTCATTATGTTAATTTCCTAGAGCAGTAAAGTTACGAAAATGCATAAATATTTGTGTTAAATGGCAGCGTAAGAGAGCGAATGGTTCGAAATGCGCTGGTTTCTCAGGAACTTGCAGCAAATGCCAGTGTCGTGCTGCCTGGCGCAGTGGATGTGCGCGCCATCGCCAGGCGAAGGGTCGTGGGTTCGATCCCGCTCGCCGACGTTCGTTCGTTGATGACACCGCATTAACCACCGAGATTTCTGATGTTTGTGATTACCAATCATGCAACACCAACTGAGAACGGGAATGTCTTTTTTATGCATTTCCAATAAACATCTCAAAGCTTCAGAAACTAGGGGAAAACATCAATAATTGCGCGCATTTTAATTCAAAGAGAAATCAATAACGATGTAATAAACCCAAGAAATATGCATCCCTTTCCTTCATGCTTAGCTATGCTAGCTAATCGATAGAAGCCAATCAATGCACTCATAGAATCAATACACATGTTTTGCACAGCATCTTCAAAAGGACGTCATGGATGCGTTGAAACAAAAAGAAATCGAATCAAAATGACATAGGTGTAGCAGATTATAGAAGATTCAAGTAGCAGATCAATAAAAATCAATCAATATGTGGCATATGAACAAGTTTATGGAAGTCCAAAGAGTGTAGTTCAACAAATTGTTTGTGAACTCGTCGCTCCGCCCATCAATCAATAGTCCAGCTCCATTTTCCCGCTTTGCTTCAGTTTTTCCTTTCTTCGTTCATTGTAACCCGTTCGCATATGATGAACGATCATGTTGAACACTCTGAAAATTGATAAAATCGATTTGGAATACCTCTGCCGATTAATTCACATTCAGAGAGCGAGGAAAGCTTGATTTCATTCAACGGAAAAATCAATAAATCAATAGCTTTACCTTTGCCACGCCAAGATCATTTCTGCTCGTTTGGCTTCATCAGTAATGTAGCTAGATAACGTCGCGTCTATCGCTTCTGCCATGCACACCTGAAATTACCGTAGTCGCTATTGAGATCATAGAGAAACCGGTACTCCTCTGCGTGTATTGTCGCGAAGCTCCACCCACTTGGCAACAGCCAATCACAGGGTGGCTATGAAGCGTGAGCAACGCAAGCGCTGTTTCACTGGATAATGATTAAAACCTATAGCTAAGGGTAGAATTTACATGAGGTAGATGTTCTCTCGAATTATTGATTTTTTTGATCGCTAAGCTAGAGAGAAACCCAGTTAGGCTTGAAGATTGCTGAGACTTTTCATAACTTTCAGATCAATATTGACAAGCTACTCGATATGGGAAAGATCTCGGGAAGAACAACATTCAAATACTGAGAACTCTACACCTTGGGATAAGATTTCTCACATGAGTACTGAATTTGGGACACTTCTCACTCACCAAAAATATATCCCAGAAATTTGAGTTGAATCCACGAGCTATGAAGTCGACATGTCGTGCTCCTAGCTGTTCACACGCGCTGCGTACCATGTCTTCATCGAGTTGCATGGAGATCACCTGAAATTGGGCGGGTAGAGACGCAGAGGAACAGGGGCCCCGAAACCATACCTATCGATTTTTTTCAGTTTCTTATTCAACCGTCATTTTTCATTATAACGCAATTATAAATATTATTTTCTGCTTTTAACGAAAAAACATTCCCAAAAAACATGGAAAGTTGTGGCCACTGCAGCTCCTACATAAATATGTTGGCCACTGCAGCTCCTACATAAATATGTGCAGTGAAACTTCGATTAACCGAGACTACTGAATCTAATCGAT
>KN731643.1:0-12004 GCA_000816745.1 Ancylostoma duodenale | reverse complement strand
CCACAGTGACCCTGCCATCGGACGCTTCGTTTGACTGAATGACTAAAATAAACAAAGGAAAATTACTTGATGTCGTTTTCTTTGATCTGTCTGAAGCATTTGATATGGTTTTCCGAACAGTTTTCCCGAAGGATACACATTACATGGAGGGGTCTCACAAGCTCTCGCCTGCTCTTGCCTCTGCTTTTCCTAATTTTTACTTCGGAGCTTCCTGCATACTCAAAAACTGATCAGAATATGAGGACACAAATGTTCACTGATCACATCAAAGTTTACTTTTCATATGAGCAGAGCGAACAGGACATTGTTTATAATGCCACTAGACGGTATACCCGGCTTCGCTCGGGTGTTTACATTTTATTTTACTACACCGGCTATTTCACACTTGATGAGGAAATTCGCTACCACCGATAAATCCATTCAAGATACTCGCCACTTTAGAGATCAGCATGTTAACGGATAACGGACCCGAATGGCCCTTTTTACCCGACCTATTGGCAGAAATGAAACAGGAACGAAGTTATTCAGATAATAACTTTATGGAAAATGCATGCCATATTTGTATTCAGCTTCTTTGAAAACGCCAATAAGAAAACCACACATGATTTCATGTGATCTCCATTTTTGCCTCCCGGAAAAATTTTACAGCTTGGAGTAGGGAAGATCACGTGTTTGGAACCAGTCGAGTGTAGATTAGCCCTTCCTTGAGTCTGTGAAGTGGTAGCCTAGAAAGCTACAAGGCAATCGACAATATAAATCGTTCTTCCTTTACAGCGCGAGTTATAGATGTCCTCAAAGTACGACCTATGTTCTTGGTGTTCTGATCACAGGTCTTTGTAGTCTCAGAAACATTGGAAATAGTTCCACGGCCTGGCACCAGTCTATGTTCCATAGCTCGATCAGGGATGAAAAAAAAAACTCACAGGACAACTAATGAAATCCATGTGACCAGTCTAAGAAATTCAAAGTTTTTGCAAGTGTAAAGTGAACCTCCACGAGTTAGTGGCGAGCCGTCTATAATTCGCCTTTTATTTCAAAGTTTTTAAAGCACGCGAACGTGCCACTCAGCGCAGGAGGCAAATCGAACAGCGGCTGGTTGCAGCCGGTTTCAGTTGCTGCTTCCAGAATTGTCCTCGCCAGAACTACCCTTCCAAGGGTTTACATGTTTCGAGTTAATTCTAAAGGACTATGGCATAGTTCACATCGACGCTCATTAATTCCGTAAAATTGCCCCTATGACAGCATGTTATTCCACGCGAATTGTGTGACAAAACATGAGAACTTGTCAACGTTTGTTCCCACCATTTATTCCCACCATCATTTCATTGATTTCCTTCACAGCGACGGTATCGTATGGAGTATGCCGTAAGCCTGAGAGTCTGTTTGGCATTTTTTCTGGGAAATTTGGCTGCTGACATGATATGTCCGAAACCTAAATTTTTAAGCCGTATCTCCTTCGCTGCAACATTTCTGTGGAAGGATCCAACGTCGTGCCCAAATGTAATACTTTGAATATGTCCAGTTTTCGCGTAGTGTCTCGTACTGTTCGCAAAAAGGACTCTACAGCAGCTCAACAGGTTTCCAAAGATTATTTCGCTTGCTTCGTGAGATAATAACAACGCCGATTCCATCTCCATTTTGCAGCCATTGTATGTAGCGGTTGACGAGCTCAAAATATTATATGAACAGTAGGATTCAAACTCAATCCCACAATGACAAAAGCCCATTAATTTTGGTGGGGGATGTCTTCAGAGGTGTGCACCGTTCTCGTGTGGAATCTACTCGTTTATGAAACATTAATGAAGAGCCAGATTACTTTTCTGGATGGCTGTGCTCAAACTATCCTTGTCCACAACTGAAAAGCACTGTTATTTTGCTGCATTATCCATTCCACCATCTCGTCAGATAAAAGCTTTTTGATTTAGGCCACTTGACGGTTTTCCGCTGCTGTCCTTCTGCATCTAATTACCCTGGCGGTGTTTTTGCAAATGTAGCTGTCGTTCGTCCTGACATTAAATGTATTTCGTCTGCTAACATACGATTCCACCTTTTTATTGGGCACAATCTTGGCCACTAGGACTTCCTGCACGATCAGCGCTCCAATAAAACCCACAGCCAATTGCTCGCCTACACGTGGAAAGGACCATTATTTTTACTGCCGTTGAACTAAACTCCAACTTCCTTTTTCTGATCCATAGCTCTAACAAATAGGTATTTCTAGGCTTGGTAGAAAACACACATGTTCACTGTTTTCTCCCAAACCCTCCTGAATATTTCCCTTTCTTGGCGAAACAGCTAGAGTTCCCCCGTCGATGGGTGACGTAGATGGCGATCACATTAGGGTTTGGTAAATTACGAGCGACGTAATACAATAAAAAGAAACTGTGCCGCTAAGAGATGACATCCTGCGTTCACGTGGATTTCTTGTGAGCAACCAGCCTGTGTTACGGAGGTACGTGCTGTGACCGTTTTTCTAACCGCTCAGCTCTTCAACCCATTTGCATCATCGCCAGCACGTCCGTTTGAAAGAGGGTTCTTTTTTCTTTCCTATGAGAGGGTTGGAAACAACGGATATGGTTGCAAGAAGTCATTATGTTCGCATACCAAAAAAAGCTGTGTTATGCCCTCTAGTGTATTTTATCTGATCTCATTTTGGGGAACGAAAAAAAAAATTACTGAACCCTCAATACCTAGGTTTAGTTCAGCTAGTGACACACGTGTTCATTTTTCGCTTCGTGGCACAAGGCCTCTGCTTTGGTTTACAAAGAACTACAGGCTTACTAGCATCCAAGTGATTACAAGCTTATGAACACGAGTGGAATAACAATTTAGATAAGTAACGCATTATACATAGATATGAACCTAGTACGTAATAAGTGGATTTGTGAGCCTCACAGGCAAGGATTTGCTCGGATCTTTCTATTGCGCACGTACTGTCATGTAAACTGCCACCTCATTGTGATCGTTTCATTGGAAGAACAGAGCTGGTTGGGTCCATATAGACTACGTAATGTCAAGAGGCGCAGGACGCAAAAGTTGATTTGCTAACCTGGTTTCGCTTGGTTATGCGGTTCATGAGTCCTAGCCAAGAATGCCGATGACAGGTCGCTAACCTGGCCCTTATCCAATATACTTTTTCCAGTCGGATGAACCTGCTCAAGCAGATAAGTTGGTGTCATTCCAGTACCCTACTGCACAACAGAAATTTATCTGCGGATATGGGTATCCACTCGTTCAATTAAAGGACATCTTACTCTGGTTGATATCCGATTGATATCGATGTCTACCGATATTGATATGCATTGTCTGTTGCATTAAAACTTCATGTCAGCTCTCCACATCGCTGTGCATTTGCATCAAGGGATTAATATGTGGATGGATTACTTTTAGTGAATAGCAGAGTGGACAAACACCAATGGAAAGGGATACGTATCCCTGTGATTTCCTCCCACGGCTAAGTATATGTTAGATGCAGTCAGAGTTCGGCACAAGCTTAGCTCGAGCAGAAAAAATTGCGAAGTCCCCTTTGACCTAGCCAAGAATCTACGAAGCCCCCATCGCAAACAATTTAAAACAAGTTTGTGCAAAGAATATTGGTTTCGTGTTTTCCATGCGCATCGACATGTCCACACTGAGTTAACAAGTTTAACAGGTGTGATGGCCCTGGAGCACGTTAAAACGCTAGCACCGTCATATAATTTTTCAAATTTCCAGCTCAAATTCAAAAGATGGTGGAGATTTCGGAGGCTTTTGTCACTAGCTTGATAGAGCAATAATTCCTATATACAACGGTGCAAATGAAAGTGAAAATAATTGATTTTGAAGGAAGATACTTCAAGAAGTTGTGTTGAGGTGGTGCTGAAGACCGATTTCCGAGTAATTTTTTTCGCTGTAACCGAACGAGGTAATTTCATTACCCACTGAAACGAGCAGTCTCCCCTGAAGCTAACCGTGCTAACAAAAATTAAAATAATAGATTTTTAGGGGAGTTATTTGACGAAAATCCTTCGGACCGGTGCTGAACCCTAACTTTTAAGGTAAAGTTAGAGCTCATAGAATTCCAAAGCAATATCTCCTTTCAAAATCAATTAATTCCATTTTCCTTTGAAGGTTGGCCGAAGAGTAGTATCACAAATCTAATTACAAAGTATGAGTAGGATCCGTTCAGTAATAACGGTGCTGTGGGTACTGCTAGGTACTTCTTCAGCTCTGACTCCCATCAAAATCGATTAAATCCAACTCTCTTTGAGACTTAGTTTCTCCTGCAAAATCCGTGCAAACCCATCCTTTTGTAAGCGCCGGAAGCAGTGCCGTTGGCAGGATTTTCGATGATAACCCCACAACTCTTGCCAAAATCAATTAATTCCATTTCCCTTTGACAATTGGTGGCAGAGTGGTATCAGTAATCTAACTGCAAAGTGTGAGCAGGATACGTTTAGTACCAATGATGCTATGGGTACTGCTATGTACCTTTCAACTGTAATTTTCAGAACAAATTTTAATTCTACTTTTTTTCAGCCAGAGCTAGTAGAAATTGTGGAACAAAAATTCTTCCACTCAATTTTTCCTTCTTTGCTCTTATCTGCAAAGGAGTGGGTGGTTACCCGATTGAGTTCCGGATCCCAGGCTACGAAGTCCCCTTTGCTCACCTCATCTTTTACAAAGTCCCGCTTGCCTTTAGTCAAGTTCCTGCCGAAGTCTGGAGGCAGTCCTTCCCAAAAATTTTTGCTTCACGTTTCACCGCCCACCTGGTAAGTACCTCTGCATTATCATACGTAGTGCGACGTGGCCAAGTTGACGGGCGGTTCAGCGTGAGACAAGGATTTTTGAGAAGGACTGTACGTACCCTCTGGCTGGATTCGTGAAGGCTTCCGGGGAGGTAGTGACCTGTCCACTGTTCTAAACTGACGGTGTCTCATGCTAAAAATGAATATGATTATTCCAAGCTACTTTTCTCGCACAAAAAAGCCCATAATGGTAAAGATGATTTCATGCATCCCATATTGAGTGGGAAGCTTAAAATCTTTTCGGAAACGTTCATGAATCCCATCACTGGCCTCACATGGAAAGAGCACTCCATCGAGGTGACATTTCATGGTGGCCCCTAAGCTGTTTCTCCTTATTTGATGAGATGCTGATCTCAACAGACCCCGCAATCATCTGCCCTGTTGCTTTTCTACTTAGATTCCGATATAAGCGTTCATCTTCTGGTGCTGCGAGAAGGGTTCGTAGCGCAGTGGTGAGTTTTTTCTTGCTGCTCGCTTCCTTTTAAAAAGTTATTCTATGCGGTTGTGTCGCACTTACCAGTTTGAAGAAGTCGCATGGTCTGCTATTTCTGGTCAACCTGACATTTTAACATTCATACTCACTGTAACGGAGTAGTACCATTCACTTCTCAGTGTACTGCTCTCTTGGAACTGGATGTTGGCTTTATATGTTTCAAACGTTAATTTTATAGTCACGAGAATTTTGAATACATGTTGCAGCTAATTCAATGTTTTCATAATGCCCTGAGTGTCACATCAAGTGGAAAAGAGGTTATCGCGGGGGTGGGGGTCCCGACGTATGGAGGAGGACAACATGTTTTGTCCAAGTAATGCGTCGTTTTTCCCAGAATCGCTCGAGTTTCTTGGCAACGGCACCCATTGCTGCACTCTGCGGACATCGGTACCTCTTTCTTCACACAACACTTCCTGGTACCTCGGGCTTTTCTGATGGCACGGCAAAAGCGATTTGAACGAAATGAGATAACGAGGTTCTGTCTCGAAACCGAACGCGTGAAAATCACGGCAATCATCTACGAAGCTGGAAAGTGTACAAGGTGGTAGTGTCAAAACGAAAAATAGTCCAATTGCAGGAGAGCAGCAGTATGTGTGATAGCCCAATCCTTTGAGATCCACTGGCTCATCCACCATCTGACTCTCCCCGGGCAAAGGAAGGTGCTATGACGAGAAGGGATTTACGAGTGCAGTCGCTGCTTCAGAAAGAGAGTAGGATGTATTGAAGAAAAAAAGTTGGGTCTCTGTCAAAAAGGAGACGCAGACTGCAGGAATTTTAGGGAAAAGGGGAAAATTGTCATTACATTCGAAATTGCACCAATTACGTACTTTCCTCAGTTGTTGACTGGAGATTTAATAGCGTGACTATAAGAATAATGATATTTGTATGGTAAAATCAATAGGTTAATTTTCGTGAGGAAATACGAAGTCACAGTGTCTTCACATTTCAAACTATACCACTAATGTATCTTCTTCACCTACTGTTGGAAATCTGAATGACTTGCTAATGACGGTTTCTTTCCGAAAGGAAAACTCCCAATGTTTGCCAGGAGATTTCGAGTTATGTGATCGAATTGTGGGGAGCCAAAATCCGTTCAAAAAATGACAATGGCTGAGCATTTGTGCATGGACTGCTGTTTATCTCTGCGTTCTCGCCAAAACTACTCTGTTTTGTGTGTTTTCCCTCTAATAACTCTTCGACTCCCACCCTTTTGAAACTACTAGCGCCCCTTCGGGACGCTAGAAAGTGGGGTGGGCAACCACTTGAGGTATGTGTGAAAGCTCCACACATGCGAAATGCTTAGAAAATTAGCGAACAAGCAAAACTGAAGATTAGCTGAGCTCAAATGCAAAATCCTGCCTATGAATTGCATATATTCACGGGTCTGGCCCCCTCGCCAACGTTGGGCTTCGAGACTTCTCGCGATCCTAGCCTTGCTTGCGAATTATTAATCGCGCATCTACATACATGTAAAGCGAATTTCCGATGCAATGATACTACCTGCTCTTTTTTGTCACATTTCTTACATGCCTATGGACCCGTTATGAACAGCCACTCCCAACTCTATCTTTCACATGACTTTAGTGCTTGTGAACAATACAGTGTAACCAATGCCGTGCGAACAATCACCTGAAATGATTCAGGCTCCACCTTACAGAGATAGTCCAACTGATGAGCTTCTACTTCAATATACAGGGAGGAGGAAAAGGTGGTCGACTGAGACACGAATGAGTGCGTACCGCGCCCCTACTCCACAGAGGCAGAGGTGCATATTGGCGTTCCCCACTATTGTGCCACGGCGAACCCATTCTCCATTCATGGACCCATGTCCTGACGTTTTTCCCACTAATGGGAACCATACGGACCAACTCTCCATCTGTGTACCCGTACCCTGGCGTTTTCCCACTATTGCGTCAGGGCAGACCCGATCTATCGGTGAAGCCGTATCCTGGCGCTTTCCCCACTATTGGGCCAGGGCAGACCTATTCTCAATCCGTGGCCTCGTTCCCTGGCATCTCCTCACTAATGGGCCTTTGCGGACCTAACCCCCATCGATGGACCCGTACCCTGGCGTTTTCCCCACTATTGGGACAGAGTGGGCCCATTCCCCATTCGTACCTGTATCCCGACGTTCTTTCCACTATTGGGTCAGGGCAGACCCGATCTATCGGTGGGCAGGTATCCTGGCGCTTTCCCCACTGATAGGCCCTATGCGGACCCTTTCACCATTGATTGATCCGTATCCTGACGCTTTCCCCACTACTGGGCCAGAATGAACCCTTTCTCCATCGGTGAATCCGTATCCTGCCTTTTCTCACTATTGCGCCCCTGCGGATCCGATCCATAATAGGTGTATCTGTATCCTGGCGTTTTCCCAACTATTGGGCCGTGGCCTACCCTTTCTCGATCGGTGGACACCTATTCTCATGTTTTTCCGAACTACGGGGCCCCGGCACATCTGTCAGGCACCCGCATTCTACGTAAATCTCGAGAGTAATGGAAGAAAGTTTAGAAAGTTTGATCAATTGCACAACTGGTTTCAGAAAATGTCACAACAGCTAATGACGACGCGTTCTTCGTTCGTTCATCCTGTGTATTTAATTGCACTGCCCCACTTAAACAAAGAGGGATCATCATGCTGCGTAATCCTCATGGGACCTCAATGAGAGGTGTCCAAGGAACATATCCCAAATGAAGATATACCTAGTAAATCCCACCCTACGGCCTCCACGGCACTCACCCATACTAGCGAGGTGGTTATCGCACTATGCTTCGAAGCACTATGAAGTGGATCGCAAAGCTCCAGAACAGCGGCTACTCTGCGCCGTACATTGCTGTAAACATTCTCTCATTCGGAGGGTTCGAGACCGCTAGCCGCTGGTCACCCGACTTCCGCTACGTCTATGCATCTATGACGAAACATCGCCCGAATGCCCCGCCAGCTTCGCATCCTCGCGAGGCACAGTCTCTAATTGAACCTCACGGTGGGCGCAGCGATCACGTGCTACTCCCCCCTACGCCTGCGCTCCAGAACATTCTGTTGCACTACCAGGATTTATATAAGAGGATAGCTGGGATTGATTCAGGGCCACACGGTGTGAATCACGCTGAGAATTCGACAGCAGATAGGCGCGTAACACTGTACTGTTCGCTAAACGTGCCACTTTTAGTGAGGTTTCTTCTCAGCGAAAAAAATCACAGCAGACTGGGATTGGGGATGGATCCGACAGTGATGATAGTGAGGACCATTTGCGCTTCTTACTAACCCAAAGTGTAGGGAAGAACAAAAACAAGGGAGAATAACATTTACATCGTATCACTATTTGTGAAAACGCGGAAATATTGATTGGATGTACACTCAAAAGCGGTTTGTTGTGACCAAATGGCCTTAATTTTTTTTCGCCTGGGTTGGCCAAAAATCTCCTTTATTCTTGACAAATCGGGTGCTTCCAATGCCAATGATTAAAAAGAAAAAAAACCCCTGGGGAAGTTTTGGAGGTGGAGACACAAACCTCAGATGCTCAGCAGTGATTTAGATGACGCGTGTATTTATCCATTGCGCACTATCTATTCCGCCCGAAATTGGGCCGCGTGCATGTTCGAGTTTACCCGGGGCAAATGTGCTAAAACCGCACTAATTTACTCATCGTCAACACAGGCACCTACTATACGTCTACCCTGGATAACCTCAATGAAGCGTTCAGGCCATGGAGTGTCCAAGCCCCCGAAATTTCCGAAAATGGCTCCCGGACAAATTTGCTCGTTTCCCTTCTTACGAATTGATGCTATCTACAGATTTTTCATGTTGTGGCGGTCCTTGTGAATGGGTCGAGACACTTTGGGCATCGAGAATCCCCACAACACTATTTTCTGGGGCACCTTGCTCAGAACTACTTGTGCTCGTCCCCATTCTCGCATGTCTATTGCAAACTTGTGCAAAGCGTGCGCGTTGCAGCTGTAAGTGCAAACATTTGACAACAAGTGGTTTTTTGCAACTTTCCAACCCGTTCGCTTGAGCAAGAGGCATTCTCAATGCGGAGGATCGATATTTCGTTTCTCATCCATTATAGAGATATCTGGATAGCGTTTTCTAAATTTTTATGAAATGAATAGACCTTGCCACACGGGCTCCATGGTCCCTAGTAGTAAAACCTACACGCAAACATTGTAGCAGCCATAAAGGAAAGAAAAAAAAGAAGTACATACATGTGATGGAATTTTGCTTGAGAATAAAATTTCATTCGAAGTGATTTTGTCAAGGGATCACTTCGAGGATCATTAGGTCCTACTATGGATATTCCGTCTCATGCTATTTTATTTAAAAAAAACTTAACCGTGGGCTGGAATTCGTGGAACATTGACCGCGAAGAACAGGGATCGTTAGCCTGATTGGTTACTCTCCAGACAATGTAATGTTAAGCGAAGCAGGACATGAAAGTTGGTTTGCTAGCCTGGTTTTACCTATTGTGTTAGTGAGTCCTAGCTCAGAACGCAGTTGAGTAGCATTAAGCAAGGAAAAAGTGTTTACCCTTACGCTCTCTCCTCTCTTCACGAACTTCCGTGTTTTTTAGAGCATTTTTTTTTCATCCTGAGGAGTCAGAGCCGCTTGCTTTCCTTGCTGCTTGTTTTTTTTTTGGGAGGCGAGGGGCAGTGGTGCAGGTTGGAGGGGCAGTTCGATACCCTTCCCTTTCTTTCATTTCCCTACTTAGATGGTCCTGAAGAAATGATAATTATTAATGAAGACGTTTCGCTCATTTCAATAACGCTTACAGTAGCAGCTACAGTACGTCGCGACTTTTTGTTCCTTCTGGTCATACAGTATCTTTGGTTGTCACTGTGTGTTCCACCGTGTAACTTATCGAGAAGTTTAAAGTCACTGTGAAACGTGCGCTAGGCAGCGCCTCATACGTGATGAACGGACACAGCCGGGCTGAGGGCGGAGACAGGGATGCCCATCCTGTCTGCTCGAACCAGTCCTCGCCTGATCATTGTTGCTGTTCCAGCCCTCATTTGGTGTTCCTTCTATGGTTTTCGTTAGTGGCTCCTAGAATCAGCTTGTTCCTAAGGGGGTGGATATCGACACGACAACTATGTACACCCGTGATTAATATCCTAGAGTTGATTTTTTCCCATCATGCTAAGTCCAGGTGATCAGCTGATCTAATGGAACGAACGACCCCTCTCTACACACATCATTCTCTGTTCTGTAGCGTTTCAAACTAGTCTCCAGCCATTATCCGAAACATGGATGGGATAGCTCTCCAATCTTACCTAAACCATACAAAGACGTCTTTAAAGTCCATGGCTACAGAATTTTTGGAGCTTTTCCGAATAAATGCAGATAGTCGCCCTTCGCTCGGCGTTTCCACGCATGATTCCATCGATTTCACATTACAGGCGTTTTTTCCGAGGGAAAATGAGCGCCACGCGCTTTAGCAACGCACAAAGTGCCTATTCACCCTCATTACATCTAACCGGTCTCATTTTAGCAAACGTTAATAAAGTAAATGAAATTGCAAGCGCAGCCGAATGTTTTCTGAAGTCATGCCTTCTTCGTACGCCTCCGGGACGAAGCAGCATTCGTTGCGAAGCCATTTTAGCATGCAAATATTACACTTGGCACAAAATGGTACGCAACTAGTGCGGGAGAATAAAAAGTTGCTGCAGCCTCGTCGAAGGAATAAATTTTGCCTGGGAAATCGTACTAAATTTCCATTCGCCGTCTTCCTTGTTATCAGGGAACCCTTTTTTCAAGCGTAATTAAAGTGTTTGTAGTAAACAAGCACTAGGGAATCGTTTTGAATGAGACAAGCTAGTTATCTGTGTCTGTCAGTGCCGTCGCAGGCTTGCATTTCTATCATAATCGAGCCAAGTTTTTATTTTTCATGATATCTTTCGTCTACAAGGTAATCAACAAATATTTTATGGTCTTCTTTTAAAGGAAAGATACATACATCGGATGCAGTTCTGCTGCATAATCTCCACTAAATGTGCCACAAGCCAGTAACTCATCCGCCAGCTGCTTCTCAAAATCTGTTTTGCTTATTTACATATGGATTAGAACAAAAATGAAAAGTTCCGATGTTCCCCGAAAGTTATCATCAAAACTAACTATTGTTGCTAGAAAAATAGCTGATACAAGCCAGGCTATGAGAGGAAGACAGTTAGACGACGGTGTCAAACCCTTACTCACCCTTGGCGCTTGGTGCCTACTGCCTACTCCCTCCTAAAAAAAATGCAAATCTCTCTGAATTGCTCACACTTTCCCATAACCTTCCTTGCTCTGGTGTTTCTTCAGCCATTTAATACGGTGAAATGAGGCAATTCTGCCCGACGGTAAAAAGGGCTAACATGCTTAAGCTAAGCCTAAGGCGAAGAGATCCCCGAAAGGCAGAAGTATGGAATAGCAAAGTCTACATAACTAAGTTATCTGACTGGAATTAGAAATTGTCGTTCCTCGGCGTATGTTTCTGACGCATGAAAATGGTTCAAAAGTTAGTTTTGAGCAAGACATCCGTTACCATTCGTTAAACAAATTACTCATAAGCCAGCAAGGACTCATCACGATAATGCATCACAGCTCAGTTTTTGTGGGCCCCAGTGCGCTGCCTGCCCCCAACGTCTCTATAGATGTTTGCCTCTTCTCAATGATTGACTAGAACCGAATAAAAACTTCTGCAAACGGGCGAGCCTTTTTCTAAATTACAGCGCCCGCGTCTGAAGT